>JBBPBX010049064.1:0-25507 GCA_038048925.1 Garcialebias charrua
CATAGAGCAAAAGTGTTCCATCTCTTCTTTAATTCTGTCAGACGTTGCCCTTATCCAGGATCCGCCATAGCTCATCCATCACCTACGGCGCACGGAAGCATTAACACCTGCCACAGTGCTTTTTTTTTGAGAAACCATAATAAAAAGTAAACCACTTACATTGTGAATCTCTTTGAAGCATGGTTTTACCAAAGGAGTGGATGTCTGGGGAGGTGCTCTTTGAGGTGAAGAAACAGTTCCGGTTTCATTTGATCCAGTTGTATCTGATAAGGTGGGATTTTCATCCTAAGGAGAAAAAAAAGAAAAAAAAAAAAGATTGTTACAGGAGTTACAAGCAAAATGTGTTGTGCTAGGTGTTTTCAGCTCAAAGGTGGTAAAAACTTGCCTCTTTGTGAACATGAGCCCACAACTGTTTCCTCCTCATAAAGTTTTCTGGCCCTGGAAAAAGGTCTCGTAAATCATCACGACTGAGGGTCTGTAGCAAGACCTCATCTATGTTGGCAGCTGTAAACACAAATTATTAACTTTCAGAATTATAAAGTTGAGTTTACAAAAATTAAATAAATTATTTTCATATTTAAAACAAGTGTCAGTGTGAACAACAAACAATTCAGTTAGACAGTAATTTACATAATATATTTCATTTAAATACATAAGCATGGCTTACCATTTAGAACTGATATTGTAAAATCATCCAAACCATCCAGGATTTTCTTGTTTTTTTAACTGCACTTTTTCCTGAGGACAGAAAGAAAGATGTCAAAGGAAAAACGGAACCAACTTACTCTGGCTTCTAACCCCAGTTTAACAAATTTGATGAAAAGTTAGTTAGCTGTTAGCTACAGTGCTGCTCACTAAATCCTCACGTGATCGTGGATCGATCTCTGCAGGTCGGATCGGAAAAATCCGATACGTAAATTATGCTGGTATCGAAGCAGAATACTGATACCGGAGCGGCCCATTCCCTATAAAGTTAACTTCATCCTGACCTAGTTCAACGTCTTTTGTCATAATTTGTCTGAAAATAATCTTAAAATAAATATATAAGTTATGATATCATTAAAAAAATGTACAGTACATATAGATCATGCCATTACCTTTCAGACGTTTTGTTTTTTCCTGTTGGCTTTAATTTCATAAACTAAACTGGAATTCAATAAAATAATTCTAATATTTTAATCAACAGAAAATGTAAAATTGTCCGTTTAGACTGTAACTATGGTCATTTCTTAACCTCATTAGCATCAAGCTAACTAGCAAGCTAGCATGTTTTAAGGCAGCTAACGACTCACGGTGCACTATTAGAATTGATTAAACAAAACATGGTCACCAGGCTGTAATGAGTGCAGTAATTCAAAACTGTAAAAAATCTGAATTTGATAAAATAAAAATAAAAATGTCTCATTACCTTAGCTGAGTTTGGTCCACGTGCTGCTTCTCTCTGCTGACTGCTGTGACGATGCAAGACTCCAACAGACGCAACCAAATGAGAGCAAGGAGGGGGGGGAGGAAACAGGTGCAGAACATAGCAGTCTGTTTCAAGCTTATAAAAAGCGAAAATGATGTGCATAATAATGTCATAGTAGAACTATAAATTCTATATTAAATATTATGCCTGTTGTAATCCCCTTTTTAAAGATATTACTATGCAAGTTAATGACAGTGTTGGTATAACCCACCCCCTGCCCTCTAGCATGGATGTGCCCGCCCGCCAAGAGTTCAGAGTTCAAATTATGATTTTGGACAGGAAGCACAGATTATTGCTCTTAAAATTAAATATAGACTAGTTCAGATCAAATGTTATAATTTAAACTGATCATTCATCCAACATTGCATCTTACCTTACTTTTAGAGAAGCAAGGGGACAATAGTTTTTTCAGAGATTTCTTGTCTAAAATCAGTTTGTCAGGAGGTAGTGACAGTGAAGAAATATGTTAAAAATATATTGTTAGAAAAGTTACATACAGCTCCTCTGTCTGTTAACATCATATCTACAGGAAGGAGCCAGTGCAGAGAGAGAGATAGAGACAGAGAGAGAGAGAGATAGAGACAGACAGACAGACACACAGAGAGACAGACAGCATAGGTTTAAGTTAGCAGAAAAACAATAGAAAGGAGCAGAATTATTGCTGAAATGGCAGAAAAAAATTAATTTGGCATAAACAAGGTAAAGGTAGCTGACACAAATTGAAATTAGCACCCAGATGGTTAAAAGGATGTAAAAATGTCAAATTAGCAGAAAAAAGCTTGCAAGTACAAAAAGGGACAATTTGTTATAAAATAGCTTAAACAACAAATATGGGTGTTAAAATTACTCAAATGTAGCTTAACATGCTAATTTTAACAAAATAAATTGAATTGGCATGTGTTTTGCTAAAGTATGCAGAAAAATATTGTATTTTGTTGTATCCATCCATTATCTATACTGGCTTCTTCCTTTCAGGGTCACTGGGGCCCATATCCAGCAGTCACAGTGCGAGGAGCGGGGTACAACCTGGACAGGTCGCAAGTACATCACATTATTTTGTTGTAAAATAGCTAAAATTGCTAGAATGTGCAGTAAAACAGCTGAAGTGTAGCTGAACATGCTGATATAAGCAAAAAGAAGTAAAAGGAGCACATTTGCTAAACTAAGCATAAAGCAAACGAGAGCCACCAAAATGAGAATTTGACTTAAAAAGGCTAACTTTAATTAATGGCAGCTGAACATTAGCTAAAACTGCAGCAAATAGCCGAAAGATAAAGCAACTGCAAGAAGCACCAATAGCTCAAATTAGCAGAAACAAAACAAAATCCTAAAATTAGTTCAGTTAATAATTAGCAAAGTCAAAAGAGCAGAAACAGAACAAAATGTGTAAGGTGCTGTAAAGATTTTGAAAGATTTTAAATAAGGGTATTGAAAACAGCTCCATTCATTTCCAATAGGAAAAAAAGTGGCTGAAAAGCAAAATGGCTATTAAAAGATGAATAGCTGAAATATCAAAAGTCACAGCCAGAATGCCCCGAAGGAACTGAACATTTTGATATATGAATTGTTAGCACAAAATTTTGGGAATGAGATGCTTTTAAACAAAATGTATGGAAGACGTATAGTAACGAGTAAAAAGAGAAACACGTAAACAATACGGTGAATGCTTGTATAGCATTCCCACAAAGATCAATCATTAAAACAACTATGAAAAATCCCACGACCCACATATGAACTCGTGCCATGAATGCTTTTCATTATTAGGTGTCTCTGTATCATAAGTGTGACTTGAACAATTGTTAAAACAGTTTTTGTTACACTTCCCAAGACTTTTGTGCATAATTCAAAGCAAAACTCTATTGTAGCAGTAAAAGAAACCTGCACACTACTGTCAGAAAATCATAAATTTGACAGTAAAATATTAACATCTAGAAAGTTCACACATTTTAAAGTCTCAAAAAGGTGTGTTTTGAGCACATTGTTGTTGAATGGGTTAAGTTTTGGAACTCAAAGTTGTCATTGAGTAGTATGACTTGTGTAAGAAATCAACAAATTTTGTAAGTTGAATATTATGAATATTATGTGAATAAACCATCTCAATTTTATTTTTCCTGTATTGTCTTTATTTTGGCATGAGATAAGCTGAGATATCATTGAGATACATTTTTAATTCTTATTAAGACTCATGTGAGCGCTTGCACTCATCTCAGTTTTCTTTTGGCTGAGAACCCATGTCCCCTGGGGGAAGTCGGTGGTTCTTTACCCAGGGACAGTTCACTGTCCCTGGGTAAAGAAGAACCATGGGGGACATGGTTCTTCTTTACCCAATGACAATGAACTGTCCCTGGGTAAAGAAGAACCATGTTCCCCGGGGGACATGGTGGTTCTTTACCCAGGGACAGTTCACTGTCCCTGGGTAAAGAAGAACCATGGGGGACATGGTGGTTCTTTACCCAGGGACAGTTCACTGTCCCTGGGTAAAGAAGAACCATGGGGGACATGGTGGTTCCTTACCCAGGGACAGTTCACTGTCCCTGGGTAAAGAAGAACCATGGGGGACATGGTGGTTCTTTACCCAGGGACAGTTCACTGTCCCTGGGTAAAGAAGAACCATGGGGGACATGGTGGTTCTTTACCCAGGGACAGTTCACTGTCCCTGGGTAAAGAAGAACCATGGGGGACATGGTGGTTCTTTACCCAGGGACAGTTCACTGTCTCTGGGTTAAGAAGAACCATGTCCCCCGGGGGAAGTCGGTAGTTCTTTACCCAGGGACAGTTCACTGTCCCTGGGTAAAGAAGAACCATGGGGGACATGGTTCTTCTTTACCCAGGAACAGTGAACTTTCCCTGGGTAAAGAAGGAAGAACCATGTCCCTCGGGGGAAGTCGATGGTTCTTTACCCAGGGACAGTGCACTGTCCCTGGGTAAAGAGGAACCATGTCCCCCTAAAAGATCCAGGGAGCACGGCCAATACATGACAATAGGGGCACGGACCATACGTCATAGTGCAACCATAAGGGTAACAAGTTAACCAGGGGCTCCTGGAGGACCCGTACCCAGAAACAGTGACCCTTTCCTGGGTATGGTGTCGTCTGACTACCCTGGAAGATCCAGGGGGCACGGCCAATACGTGACATTAGGGGCATGGACCATACATCATAGTGCAGCCATAAGGGAAACAAGACAACCAGGGGCCACATGGAGGACCCGTACCTAGAAACGAAGCCTCTCTCCTGGGTACGGTGTCGCCCGAGACACCTCTGGAGGATCCAGGAGGGGCATGGCCAATACATCACAATACATCACAATAGGGCATGGCCAATACATCTCTATGAGGACCCTTCAAAAAGTCAAGTGTGAACCGAACGCGTTTTTGGTCAGTTTTCAGCTGAATCGGATGTAAATCGGTCAATTTTTGAGCTATCGAGAATCCGAGAACACCGTTGGAAAGCTCTCGGTCTGGGGATGTAGGAAAGTGTCAAGCTATGGTCCATATCTCCATTTTAGACATCGTTATGGCCATTTGAAACGTTAAAAAACATGAAATTTCAAATGGTTGTAACTCTTTCAAAATGGTCTGGATAAAGAGGAACCAATACCCCCGGGGTCAGTCGGTGGTTCTGTACCCAGGGACACACTGTCCCTGGGTAAAGAAGAACCATGGGGGACATGGTGGTTCCTTACCCAGGGACAGTTCACTGTCCCTGGGTAAAGAAGAACCATGGGGGACATGGTGGTTCCTTACCCAGGGACAGTTCACTGTCCCTGGGTAAAGAAGAACCATGGGGGACATGGTGGTTCCTTACCCAGGGACAGTTCACTGTCCCTGGGTAAAGAAGAACCATGGGGGACATGGTGGTTCCTTACCCAGGGACAGTTCACTGTCCCTGGGTAAAGAAGAACCATGGGGGACATGGTGGTTCTTTACCCAGGGACAGTTCACTGTCCCTGGGTAAAGAAGAACCATGGGGGACATGGTGGTTCCTTACCCAGGGACAGTTCACTGTCCCTGGGTAAAGAAGAACCATGGGGGACATGGTGGTTCCTTACCCAGGGACAGTTCACTGTCCCTGGGTAAAGAAGAACCATGGGGGACATGGTGGTTCCTTACCCAGGGACAGTTCACTGTCCCTGGGTAAAGAAGAACCATGGGGGACATGGTGGTTCTTTACCCAGGGACAGTTCACTGTCCCTGGGTAAAGAAGAACCATGGGGGACATGGTGGTTCTTACCCAGGGTTTACCCAGGGACAGTTCACTGTCCCTGGGTAAAGAAGAACCATGGGGGACATGGTGGTTCTTTACCCAGGGATAGTTCACTGTCCTTGGGTAAAGAAGAACCATGTCCCCCGGGGGAAGTCGGTGGTTCCTTACACAGGGACAGTGCACTGTTCCTGGGTAAAGAGGAACCATGTCCCCCTGGAAGATCCAGGAGGGCACGGCCAATACCTGACAATAGGGGCACAGACCATACGTCACTGTGCCGCCATAAGGGAAACAAGACAACCAGGGGCTCCTAGAGGACCCGTACCCAGAAACGGTGACTGTTTCCTGGGTACGGCCACGTCCGAGGACCCCTTGGATGATCCAGGGGGGCACGGCCAATACGTGACTATAGGGGCACGGCCAATACATCTGGACCAGGAGCCACATGGAGGACCCGTACCCAGAAACGGTGACTGTTTCCTGGGTACGGCCACGTCCGAGGACCCCCTGGATGATCCAGTGGGGGCACGGCCAATACGTGACTATAGGGGCACGGCCAATACATCTGGACCAGGAGCCACATGGAGGACCCGTACCCAGAAACGGTGACTGTTTCCTGGGTACGGTCGTGGCTAAGGCCCCTGGGGAGGATGGAAGAACCATGTAGGGCATGGCCCATACATCACAATAGGGGCACGGCCCATACATCTTGACCAAGACCCTGGAACCTTGCTCTCCAGGGGAACCCGCGGACCCACACTTAAGCCCCCCCCCCCCCTGCGTATTGAAATGTATTATCCGCGCCCCCTAAGACCCCATGGGTCTGGTGCTCCAAATTTAAGGAGAACCAGGGGCCACACGGAGGACCCGTACCCAGGAACGGTGCCTCATTCCTGGGTACATGAGTCGCCTGACTCCCCTGGAAGATCCAGGGGCACGGCCAATACGTGACAATAGGGGCACGGACCATACGTCATAGTGCAGCCATAAGGGAAACAAGACAACCAGGGGCCACATGGAAGACCCGTACCCAGAAACGGTGACTGTTTCCTGGGTACGGCCACGTCCGAGGACCCCCTGGATGATCCAGTGGGGGCACGGCCAATACGTGACTATAGGGGCACGGCCAATACATCTGGACCAGGAGCCACATGGAGGACCCGTACCCAGAAACGGTGACTGTTTCCTAGGTACGGTTGTGGCTAAGGCCCTTGGGGAGGATGGAAGAACCATGTAGGGCATGGCCCATACATCACAATAGGGGCACGGCCCATACATCTTGACCAGGACCCTGGAACCTTGCTCTCCAGGGGAACCCGCGGACCCACACTTAAGCCCCCCCCCTGCGCATTGAAATGTATTATCCGTGCCCCCTAAGACCCCATGGGTCTGGTGCTCCAAATTTAAGGAGAACCAAGGGCCACACGGAAGACCCGTACCCAGGAACGGTGCCTCATTCCTGGGTACATGAGTCGCCTGACTCCCCTGGAAGATCCAGGGGCACGGCCAATACGTGACAATAGGGGCACGGACCATACGTCATAGTGCAGCCATAAGGGAAACAAGACAACCAAGGGCCACATGGAGAACCCGTATCCAGGAATGGTGCCTCATTCCTGGGTACCTGAGTCGCCTGACTCCCCTGGAAGATCCAGGGACACGGTCCATACATCACAATAGGGTCACGGACCATACGTTCCAATGGAGCCAGCTATAAGGGAAACATCTTAAGCACCCCTCGCATTGCCATGTATTGTCCACGCCCCCAACACCCCACGGGTCTGGTGCTCCAAATTTAAGGAGAACAAGGGGCCACACGAAGGACCCGTACCCAGGAAACGTGCCTCATTCCTGGGTATGGCCACGTCCGAGGACCCCCTGGATGATCCAGGGGGGCACGGCCAATACGTGACAATAGAGGCACGGACCATACGTCACAGTGGAGCCATAAGGGTAACAAGACAACCAGGGGCCACATGGAGGTCCCGTACCCAGAAACGATGCCTCGATCTTGGGTAGACGTCGCCCGAGGTCCCCCTGGATGATCCAGGGGGGCACGGTCCATACATCACAATAGGGTCACGGACCATACGTTCCAATAGAGCCAGCTATAAGGGAAACGTCTTAAGCACCCCTCGCATTGCCATGTATTGTCCGCGCCCCCAAGACCCCATGGGTCTGGTGCTTCAAATTTAAGGGAGGACCAGGGGCCACGCGGAGGACCCGTACCCAGGAATGGTGCCTCATTCCTGGGTACCTGAGTCGCCTGACTCCCCTGGAAGATCCAGGGGCACGGTCCATACATCACAATAGGGTCACGGACCATACGTCCCAATGGAGCCAGCTATAAGGGAAATAAGACGACCAGGGTCTCCTGGAGGACCCGTACCCAGGAAAGGTGCCTCATTCCTGGGTACGGTCACGTCCGAGGACCCCCTGGAGGATCCAGGAGGGGCAAATGTATTGGCCGTGCCCCTCTGGTGCCGTTCTATGCCCGAGGCATAGAACGGTACCACATGGGCACGGCCAATACATATCAAGCGAAACATCAATATGTATTGGCCGTGCCCGTCTCGTGCCTTGCAATGCCTCCATCCGTGCCCCTCTGGTGCCTTTCTATGCCCGGGGCATAGAATGGCACCAGAGGGTCACGGCCAATACGTGTCAAGGGAACCATCAATATGTATTGGCCGTGCCCGTCTCGTGGCGTTCTATGCCCGGGGCATAGAACGGTACCACATGGGCACTGCCAATACATATCAAGGGAAACATCAATATGTATTGGCCGTGCCCGTCTCGTGCCTTGCAATGCCCCCATCCGTGCCCCTCTGGTGCCTTTCTATGCCCGGGGCATAGAACGGTACCACATGGGCACGACCAATACGTGTCAAGGGAACCATCAATATGTATTGGCCGTGCCCGTCTCGTGGCGTTCTATGCCCAGGGCATAGAACGGTACCACATGGGCACGGCCAATATGTGTCAAGGGAACCATCAATATGTATTGGCCGTGCCCGTCTCGTGCCGTTCTATGCCCGGGGCATAGAACCGTACCACATGGGCACGGCCAATACGTTCCAAACGTACCATAAGGGAACGGGGTTGGCGTACCACATGTATGGTCCGTGCCCCTTCGGTACGCCACCTGGTGTCTGATGTCGGTATTGCACCCAAAATATCTCGGCCCCCGTAGGGGCTAGAGACTCGGGGTTTTGACCTACGCGTTAAAGGAACCTCGCAGAAGCTAGCTACGCTGTCGGCTAAGCCCTAGCCAGCATGGCGGCGACGCTGAGGGAGAGGGAAGGCGCAATACATGGGTGTAGGCTCGTGCCCCCCTCGACATGTATTGCTCGCGCCCAATTTTCCCTAACGGCATGCCGCTGAGCCCTTCTGTCCACGCGATATTGCAGAGTCGCGTAAGCCAACACAACCCTGCAACATCCAGAGCCCTAAGGAACTCCGGGCGAATCTCATCCACCCCCGGAGCCTTGCCACCGCGGAGCTTTTTAACCACCTCGGCGACCTCAGCACCAGAGATCGGAGAACCCGACCCAAAGTCCCCAGGCTCTGCTTCCTCAGTGGAAGACGTGCCAGTAGGATTGAGGAGGTCTTCGAAGTATTCCGCCCACCGACTCACAACATCCCGAGTTGAGGTCAGCAGCACGCCACCTCCACCATAAATGGTGTTGGTCTCGTACCTCTTTCCCCCCCTGAGACGCCGGATGGTGGACCAGAATCGCCTCGAAGCCGTACGGAAGTCATTCTCCATGGCCTCTCCGAACTCCTCCCACGCCCGAGTTTTTGCCTCAGCAACCACCCGAGCCGCATGCCGCTTGGACTGCCGGTACCTATCAGCTGCTTCCGGGGTCCCACAAGCCAAAAAGGCCCAATAGGACTCCTTCTTCAGCCTGACAGCATCCCTCACTGCCGGTGTCCACCACCGGGTTCGAGGGTTGCCACCTCGACAGGCACCAACAACCTTGCGGCCACAGCTCCGATAAGCTGCCTCGACAATAGAGGCGCGGAACACGGCCCACTCGGACTCCATGTCCCCCGCCTCCCTCGGAACGTGTTCAAAGCTCTCCCGGAGGTGGGAGTTAAAGCTCCGTCTTACGGGAGACTCTGCCAGACGTTCCCAGCAGACCCTCACGATACGTTTGGGTCTGCCAGGTCTGACCGGCATCCTCCCCCACCATCGGAGCCAACTCACCACCAGGTAGTGGTCAGTAGACAGCTCCGCCCCTCTCCTCACCCGAGTGTCCAAGACATGCGGCCGCAGATCAGATGAGACGACAACAAAGTCGATCATCGAACTGCGACCTAGGGTGTCCTGGTGCCAAGAGCACATATGGACACCCTTATGCTTAAACATGGTGTTCGTTATGGACAATCCATGACGAGCACAGAAGTCCAATAACAGAACACCACTCTGGTTCAGATCAGGGGGGCCGTTCCTCCCAACCACACCCCTCCAGGTCTCACTGTCATTGCCCACGTGAGCGTTGAAGTCCCCCAGTAGAACAAGGGAGTCCCCAGGAGGCGCACTCTCCAATACCCCCTCCAAGGACTCCAAAAAGGGTGGGTAGTCTGAGCTGCCGTTTGGTGCATAGGCACAAACAACAGTCAGAGCCCGTCCCCCCACACGTAGGCGAAGGGAGGCTACCCTCTCGTTCACCGGGGTGAACCCCAACGTACAGGCACCAAGATGGGGGGCAACCAGTATGCCCACTCCTGCTCGGCGCCTCTCACCAGGGGCAACTCCAGAGTGGAAGAGTGTCCAACCCCTCTCAAGGAAACTGGTTCCAGAGCCAGAGCCATGCGTTGAGGTGAGTCCGACTATTTCTAGTCGGAACCTCTCAACCTCACACACTAGCTCAGGCTCCTTCCCCACCAGAGAGGTGACATTCCATGTCCCAATGGCCAGCTTCTGTAGCCGAGGATCAGACCGCCAGGGTCCCCGCCCTCGGCCGCCACCCATCTCACATTGCACCCGACCCCTTTGGCCCCTCCCACAGGTGGTGAGCCCATGGGAAGGGGGACCCACGTCTCCTCTTCGGGCTGTGCCCGGCCGAGCTCCATGGGTAAAAGCCCGGCCACCAGGCGCTCGCCAGCGTGCCCCACCTCCGGGCCTGGCTCCAGAGTGGGGCCCCGGTGACCCGCGTCCGGGCGAGGGAAAACTTAGTCCATTAATTGTACTCATCATAGGGGTTTTTGGGCTGCGCTTTGTCTGATCCCTCACCTAGGACCTGTCTGCCTTGGGTGACCCTTCTAGGGGCATGAAGCCCCTGACAGCATAGCTCCTAGGATCATTGAGACACTCAAACCCCTCCACCACGGTAAGGTGGCAGCCCAGGGAGGGGGCCTTGTAACTCGTAAAGCTAATTATCTGACCTCTTATATAAGCCTTGAAAGCTTCCCACCTTGTAGAAGGTGGTGTTTCATTTTTGTTAGTTTCAAAAAAGAGGTTGATGTGATTATCTATAAAAAGTACAAATTCTGGGTCAAGGAACCATTTTTGTTTAAATCTCCACCTAGGAGGATCTCTTTGAAGTTTTAAGTCTTCATATATATTCGTGTATTTAGAGTATGGTCAGATGTTAATATGCTTTCGTAGCCACATTCCTTTATTTTGTGGCCCAAATTGGAGGAGATTAAAAAGTAATCAATACGAGAATATGATTTATGTGTGCTTGAGTAACAAGAGTACTTTGAACCCTTGGGATTCATATATCTCCAAATATCCCTCAGATTGAGCTCCTTCATAAAGTGTTGAATTGTTTGTCAACTTTTAGAATGAGCGTTGTCAATACCTGAACTTCTATCCAATTCTGGGTTCATTGTGCAGTTAAAATCCCCCACTATAATATAACTTCCAGGTAGAGATGAGATCATAAGAAAGAGATTTTGAAACAAAATTGGATCATTAATATTTGGAGCATAGATATTTATCAAATTTATTTTTTCTGAAATAAGTTTGCCCTGTAAAATAATATGCCTCCCCGTTCTGTCTTTAATAACCCTTGTTACATGAAATGGTATGGATTTATGAATCATGATCATAACCCCTCTTGCCTGAGGATTAAAGGGTGCTGAATATATACTACCCTGCCACCTCCTTCTAACCTTCACCTCCTGACCAGATAACAGATGAGTTTCCTGAAGTAATACAATATCAAATTGCATAGATTTAATCCTAGTCATTACCTGTTTAACTTTTTTCAATTTTTGTAATCCCATGCAGTTCAAAGATGATATTTTAATTTTTAATCCACCTGACATACCATATAACATTGAATAGGTTTCCCATTATTTTCAAATTATTTAATGATACAGAAACAAAAAACATTTGGATGTTAAAAAAATACATTCATAATAATGAACCCTGAACAATAAACCCTTTTAACCTTAGACCTTTGTTGTCCATCCACTCCCCCCCTTAATGTACTGGTTCCCATCTAACAGCTAAAGGTTGTTCCACACAAAAGTGAGGATCAACTGACCGGGTCTGAAAAAAAAACTCCTCCCCACTGCCCTGCCCCACTACATCAGAAATTTGTTACTAAATGTGTCCAGAGAATTAAACTATTAATATTAATATTGGATAAAGGTCTCTGGACCAGCAAACCTTAGACATCAAATATAATAAACAAGCTGTTTGTCCTTATTTATTTTAACTTAAGATTCTATAGGCATCCATCCCCACCAGTGTCGACATTACAACCTGAAGATGTCATAATGGTCTCACCCAGTATTGTTTTCTGCTTTTAGAGTCTTTACAAAGTTCTCTGCTTCAGCTGGCTGATTGAAAATGTGAGACTGACTGTTGTGTGTTATCAGCAGACGAGCGGGAGGAATCATGCCGCATCATATCCCCATGGCACGAAGTTATTGTTTCACATCATCAAACTATTTCTGTTTTTTATGCACACTGGCTGCGAGAGCTTAATAAGATCTCACTGGGCAGTTCTTGAATAGGATCTGTCCCTTTGTCCTGGTGGCTCTTATCAAAGTCACTTTATCCTTGTAGTTTAAGAATTTCATGATAAGAGTCCTTGGTGCAACGGTGTTTGATGTACTTTTCCTCCTGACCCGGTGCGCTCTCTCCAGTGTCAGAGCAGAGGGGCCAGACCCAGAGCCTCTAGCAGCCATTTCTCCAGGAAGCCGCAGGCGTCTTCTCCCTCCGCGTCCTTTGGAAGATTTACCAGCCTCAGGTTAGACCGTCGCGATCTGGTCTCCAGGTCCAATACTTTCTCTTCGAGATCTTTGTTTTTATTTTCAAGAGCCTGGACTCTGGCTTGCATATTAGTGATGTTATCTTCTGTTGCAGATATCCGATCCTCCGCCTCCCCGATTCGCTCGACGCACTCATTAACTTCTTTTTTCACACTCTCTATTGCTGTCAGAATACAGTCTAGTCTGGCGGAGAAATCAAATTTTAAATTCGCAATTGCACCCAGTATTGCCTCTGAACCAGCTTCAGTCATGTTTTCTTTCCCACTGAATTTGCCAATTTCCTCCTCCGTGGTTTCACGTATGGTGGTATTAGCTTCGCTGTTGTCACAGCTAGCTTCAGGCCTTTGCAACTAAGGTGAGCCCTGAAGTTCAGGGCTCACCTTAGTCGCAAAGTCGGATAACGTCGACTGGGTTGTCTTGCTTGTGTTTCTACTGGCCTTCCTTTGTGAGATAGGCATCACGGCTGTTATTTGATGTCGTTCAGTGTCACTTATATCCAGTATGTATTCAGGAGTTTGCAGAGATGTAGCGGAGCCAAAGTGAGCACGTCCTCTCAGCAGGTCGCCATTACCGGAATTCTCCGATGTTCTTTTGCTGCAAATAATGTTATGGATCAAAGGTATTTATAAAATAATATTCACTAGGGGAATGAATGTCACAGTCATGTTTTAAATACAAAAATGTGTAGGCATGCAATGATTGTTTATATGTAATAACAGCTTGTGTTTACATTATATGAACCCAGCAGGAAACCTTCAGCAGGAAATCTTCTGTTGGAAGCAGTGTCCGAATGAAGAAGGAGGGATTTAAAAGCAGTCTGTCGGTACTGGAGCAAAGAGGTCTGACAGTGGAGTCCATTGTCACAGACAGACATACAGGGGTCCAGAAGTTTTTAAGAGAGGAAAAAAAGGAAATCAAACACTTCTTTGATCCATGGCATATGGGGAAAGGCAAGTACAGTACAAGCATTTAGGACAGTGATGTGTAATTATATATTCTGTCTTTTTCATTAAATTTTACTTTTCAAATATTTGTAGGAGTTGGTAAAAAAAATTGATGCTATGGCAAAGAACAGAGGACTTCAAGAAAGGGGCAAGTGGAGGAAGAGCGTTGTAAATCACCTCTACTGGTCTGCATCAACGTCTGCATCTGGAGAAGAGGCTGTGGCAAAGTGGACTTCAGTTGCGAACCACATCCAAAATGTCCACACCCACGACAACGCACTCTTCCCTCAGTGCTTACACAAGCCTCTAGTTGGAGAGCAGGCAAGGGAGTGGCTAAAACTAGCCTGGTTAAAACCAGACCCTTGTCCTTCACTTCGCTTCGTACTAGGGTCTGGACTTTCTCCATAGAGAAGCGATTCTTGCTGGAGGCGTGGCCTCTGCCTGAGGAACAAAACCATTGGATCTTAAAAAAATTTGAACAGGGAAAGCATTCTGCTCCTCCCCCCTCTGTGCTCTGCCGAACTTGACTTCAGCTCCGCCTCCTGCTGCAGTCTCTCGCTGCAGCTGCATATTCTGTGTTTATATGTTAATAAAACGTTCTAATAAAATAAAATAAAACCATGTAGCGCTGGTCCAGCACACCAGAAAATCTGTAGGGACTCGGGCAGCAACGTAAAACCCTAGTTTAATTCTCTCGTGACAACCTGTCATTTCCTTATTCTTTGCACTCAGCGGAGAGAGAGGAGGAGGAGGGAGGAGGGAGCGATCACTTGACTTTTGCCAAAAAAACAAAAGAAAACTCCAGATAAGGGATTAAGAAGGGGAATTTAACACATTTGTGTCACATATAAAACAGTCCTGCATCGCTTTGCATCGCTTTGAATGAGAACATGCGGATGCTCGCTGGCTACGCGCTGGGACAGGTGGGGGCGTGGGTTAGGGGCCAAAAACTCCGTCCCTTCTGTTCTCTGATTGGTCCGGTCAAAAATCTACCGGAGAAATCGTTGTCTGTGGGAGAAGTCCCAGACTGAGCAGTGAAGGAAAATGAGAATTGAGCGGAGCTATGCAGGAAGGCGAGGGCCAGGCTAGGCTAAAACCAAGTAAGTACTATGTTTATATGTATGAAATATATTTATAATATGTGTCTAGATAGATTGAACTTTAGCTTTTAGTTTTTGCCACATTCAAGGTGTTCATGCTTGAGTTAATAAAATATCATTTTTTAAATTATGTTGTCCTACAATAGTATAACTCTGTCAACTTCTTAAATAAATAAAAGTATATTTTCTGTTAGGCACAGCAGCATGTGAGAAGCTAACGGCTGTATTGTTGGCTCCACATCTACTAAAAGATGTTCAGAAGATAAGCCTGCAGTACCACACATCATCCATCGAGGCTTTCCATAGTTTGATTTTGAAAATTTCCCCCAAGAATGTGGTGTTCTCTTTCAAAGGAATGCTGTGCAGGTAAATGTAATAAAACATTGTAGTACAATAACGTTGTGAAAATTCCCCCAAGAATGTGGTGTTCTCTTTCAAAGGAATGCTGTGCAGGTAAATGTAATAAAACATTGTAGTACAATAACGTTGTGAAAAAGTCTATGCAACAGTATTTATTTTTCTTTCTGTCTATAGACTTGAGCTAGCTGCACTACACTATAATGAATACGCTAACAGGGCACATGCTGTCACTAAAACCAGTGAGCTGAGATACTCCATCGTTTATCGCAAATCTAACCCTAACCACTCTAATTGCACTGTTTCTTAGTAGGTTTTGTTCACTGAATATTGTATTGATTGTATTGATGTTTTATGGTTTATGTTTTTTATGTTTTATGTTTCTATATTTTATGCACCGTTATGCCGAAGCAAATTCCTAGTCTGTGAATCCTGTTCATTGACAATGGCGATAATAAACAGAATCTGAATCTGAATCTGAATCTGAATGGAGAGTACACCGTGAGACCCGTTAAGACAAAACCAACAACAGGTATGTCATTTTAGAGCTGAGCATAAAATCTTTAATTGGACACATTGTTTAATCGCTTTCTTTTGTGACGGCTACATTGACAAGTTGATAGGGCTGCTGTTTGATGATGTTGTGGAAGACCCTCTGAAGTACCAGGAGTTCGCGGATCAGGTTCAAGTACCTCAGACATTATGTGCTGAGTTTCTGAAACCAGACAAGAAGGAGGCAGTGAACAAACACGGGTCACAATTTTTCTACTAAACATGAGAGAAACACATCAGAATTTTTATAATAACCACATAGCTTACTATTTTCTGCATAACACTAAATTACTGTATACATATTAGTACTCAATTACATACAACATAACTACTGAAATGTGTTTCTTTTTACATTTAAGGTATACTACTATAATGTCTTAAAAATAATACATAAAGAATTGTTCAAAAGGTTGTTTTTGCCAGCTGAATTTGAAATACATGTCACACATTTGGCACTTTGCATTTGGTTCTGAGAATTGTGTTTTTTTTCTGTTCCTGAGGACAACCATTTATCTTCATTGTGTAATTTGGGTTCAAATGTAGAGGAGAAGCAGTTCCCTTTCAGTTCGGTCTCTCGGTGCAACATACTTGCTATGGGAATTGCGCCCCCGCGCAATTGCCTGAAGGAATATGTTCACGCCTTTTACGGCAGGGGGCGTCACCCCGCGCCAGAGGTACCGCACTTTAGGTACTTAGGCGACTGACGCCCCTCCAACTGTCTCTTTTTTGCCCTTCACCTTGCAAAAATCTGAACTACCTCTCTTCGCGGGACTTCTCTGCTGCTCTATCGCTCAACTTGAGGTGAGCTCGCTCCCTGCACAGAGCGCACAGAGAATTTTTCCTTGCGTACTGCTGGAATAGCGAACGCTAGCCCAGCACATTTCTATAACCTCGAAGTTTTCTTCTCTCCTCTCTCCACACGTTGCTTCGCTCAACGGCGTTATAACTGCGCCACAACCGCTACCCCGGCTAATCATACTTAGCAGGCTAGCCAGCGAAAGCGACATGACGGAGGAGACACTCGAACAAAGAAGAAAAATATTCTGGAAGGTCTCGCTCGCCTTATCTCGGACATGCCTCTGGAGAAGGGAAAGCGAAAGACAAAACTTCAAAGGAAAGCCAGCTGGACGGCGAGCACAACCTCGCGCATCTGTCCCAGCGGCTGTGGATTTTCCCTCGCAGCGATGGACACCCACGAGGCCTGTCCAGTCTGCCAGGGTATATTTCATGCAAGACAAGCTCTGGACGTGCCCGACTCTTGCCCACATTGCAACCAGAAGCTGGATGCGTTGCTACGGCAGCGCGTGGACCTCGTGGCTAAGGCCATGGGAAGCTCAGCTGGTCCACTGGACCCAGACACCACGGAGACCCTCACTCCGACCCCAGAGCGCGAACACATGGCTCTACACGACAACACGCGCGTCGAATGGGGCGACAGCCCTGACCCGCTTGCTCCCATGGTGGACCTAACAGTCGAGTTCGACACCAGAGGCATGATGAATGAAGACGAGATCTCCATCTCAGCCTCGGGCAAATTTTCAGCGGAGGAACCAGAACTCGAGATCGAGGATCCGGGAGAGGACCTCCCCAGGACCCCGATACCTGCGCTCCCTGAAACGAACTTCTCCATCCCGGCCCTGTTCGATCTGTGCCACAGAGCAGCGGACGCGTTGAACATCCCCTGGCCGGAACCCCAGCCTCGTCAACAGGTCACGAGGCTGGCGGGGAACTATTTTTATTCAAAACAACAGGTTGCAACAAGGCAAAGGATGCCCGTGTTCCCAGACTTCCTCACGGAACTGACCCGCACCTGGCCTCAGCCACGAGCGCCCATGCTCCTCCCTCTCTCACAATTCCTCGACGTGGAAGGCATGGATCAGGTGGGAATAGCTAATGCACCTCAGATTGAGGACACGCTAGCATCCCACCTAGCTCCCAGATCATCAGGAACAAAGCCGACTCTTCCCAGCAAAGCTTGCAGAGCCTCAGCGTCGCTTCTCGAGAAGTGCTACAGAGCCTAAGGACTCGCAACGTGCACCATGAACGCGTCAGCGATGATGCAGGCTTACCTCGCAGAAAAACTCCAACAACTGCAGGAAACTTCAGATAAGCAAGCTGCTGCTGAATTACTGGACGAAGCCCACAGAGCTACAGACTTCGTCCTCCGTATGATGGGGACAGCGGCTGTGGCTCAGGGCAGAGGTATGGCAGAAGTGGTCATCGCGCTCTGCCACCTGTGGATGACGTTGACGGATCTACTGGAGGGACAAAAGGTACCTTTTGTCCACCACTCAATAGAAGCGGAGTGACTTTTTGGCCAGACTTTGGAGCGAATCCAAACCAAGCTGGACCAAAGGCGTAGGCAGGCTGAAGCCCTCAGGGTGGGCATTCCTCGTTAGAGTTTCGCCCCCCCCCCTCAGAGAGCCCGCTGGAAACAGACCTGCACAGCCGTGGCACCGCTCAACGACGCGTGCACCACCGCAGAAGCAGACAACATACGAGGAGGAGCCTCGGCAGAGACCCCCGCCGAACCAACCTCGCTCCGAGCACGCATGGACTAAAAATAGGTTTGTCCCACGCCAAGCGAGCAGGCATAGGGCCTCCTCAGCGAACCGGGGCACTCGTCAAAAACGTGCCTGATGAACCAGGCTCACGTTTACATTTTAGACGACCTCCCGCCCACGCGGTAACGGGAGTGTTCGCACCTTGTTCAGACTTTATTTGTAGCAAAGTACAAATGGCTGATTACTCTGTTGCATGCACAAACCATGTTCTTCCTGCTGTGAGTGACATCAAATCATGTATGTCGTTGCACGTAAGCACGAATAAAACTCATAAAACAGCACATCCCTGTTTTATTGAAAAAACAAAACACAAATAACGTCAACAGTATGGGCCTCTGGCCTGTCAGCTGTCATAAGTGTGAGGGGGGACATCCCCCTCCCTCACGGCTCAAGGGGTGCCAGCCTATTCAATATATTCAATAAGCCCCAGCAGAGTGCCTCTGGACCTGACTGCAGAAGACAGACCCAGAGGCGTCTGTGAACAGACCCTACACCTCTCGCTAAGACAGTTGGGAAAGGGCACGTGTCTCAGTCCCCGCTCCATTATGAGCAAGGGGCCGGCTAATACACTAACCAGACGACCACGTGACAAGTTCGCACCACAGGAGAGCACGTTGGACGTCCCAAGGCAGACACATTTTTCACACCCTCTAAGCAATGGCTGTGATCATGTTACTATGCGTGTAAAAGGATCGGAGTTTAACCAGAATTTTCTTCCTGATTTTGAAAGGAAACTGGACTCCTTATCAACAAATTATCTTGAGTCTGCTGGTCACAAAGGATCATCCCCACGTTCACACGTTGCTGCTACTCCTTTATTATTCATGAAGGACACGTAACGCTCGAGCACTGGAAGAGCAGCACGTGATTTTCCTCACAAAGCTGCATCAACCTTGTCCCCACACAGTATCCCACCTGGGGGGACAACAATTGGAATCAGGAGGTCTGCTCGTTTACAGAAGCAGCAACCCTCTTAACCCAATAAAAAATCCTGTTTTGGAGGGAAACAGTAGCTTTCCTTCCCAACTCATTCTAATAAAATTAATAGACTCCATCTGTCTTCGAGGAGACTCGATCAGGGAAGTCTGTTAACACATCAACGTGGAGGCCCGCTCCCCAACCTGGTGGACCCTCAAAGTCTCACATAGCCCAGCCGTTTAGGCCAGGATCTGGAATTACTTCCAGCCTGTTAACTGAAAAAGACAGGCTGATGGTGTTGTAGTGGACCTACCCAGAGTCAAATTAAGGTTTTTGAACTGTCCAGAGATGATCTTTACTGACCTCTCAGTAAAGCAAGACATTTATCACAAAATCATTCCATTAGTTGTAATCAGAATATAGTCACCAAAAGAGACTATTTCTACCTTTGATTTTATTCTAATGTAATCAAAAGAATAACTTTTGTCATTTTCATGATATATGTTATATGCTGTTATTCTTTAAATGTGAAACATCAATGTGTCATTTCTGCAAGTGAAAAGGTGTCAAAGTTCAGCTAAAATGTCAAACTGACTTACACTGAAATTGTTTTTGTCGAGTTTCAGCTAAAACTCTCATCTAGCGTCTGAAAGTCTCTCACTCAGATACTTTTCCTAAACAATTTCCTTCTCTGTGCTGAATTTCACCTTGAATAGTGATAACAAGTGGACCAATGAAAAAGAGACAAGTTTCTCTCCTCTCTAAGTCTCTTTTTAAGTTCTAACTGTGCGGAAACGCTTCAGTCTTTGAATGGACAGAGAGTTTGAATGGACAGAGACCTGAAAGCTCTCTGCCTTGCAGCTGGTCAAGCTTGGTCAAGAGCCAAAGACTAACTTGTCAGCTAGAACTGATGGACGCCTCCATCCAGTTCCCCGAGCAAAAGCTCCAAAGTTCCTAATGAACTTTCTTTGAGAAACATCTCGTCTTGAAGTCGGCCAGAAGCTGCCACATGTTTCTGACGGCTGACGCGGATCCGAGGAGACGTTGGAAGTAAACGACCAGTTCAGACGTACGAGGGCCGGAAGGACTCTGTGCACCTGGGAGGCTGGTGATATCTTTATCAGACGCATCGTCAAAAGGTAAAGAGCTGTTTACAAACGTACCTGGGATTTAGCCGAAGTCGGATGGAAAGTGTCATCTCTGGTTACACTCGAGATAAATAACTTAATCTCTCCAACCTCTTATTCCTCCTTTTCCCTTTCCCTCTCAATCTTAAGCTGGAAACTATTTTAAGCTGAAGAGCCCTCAGACTAAATATGTGTAACATCTAGTATTTATGTCTGTTGTGTTAAATCAAGTGTGTGATGTGTGTTAAATCGCAAGAAGGTGAAACCCTGCCAATCAAGTGTAATGATGTTGATTTAGTGATTTATTTTAAATAAATGGTAGTGTCTTCTGGCATACCAACTAAAGTCAACGTTTACTGTCACTTAATGGCTATGGTTCTTTATCCATCACAAAGATCACAGAAATATTGAATAAACTGAAAAAGAAGAGAATCCGTGAAATTACTATTCAATCTGAATAAGTAAATTAAGGTAAAAAGGAGGTCAGTATTAAACTGACCCCCTCTAAACCCTTTACATCTGGTGGCCTCGTATCGGCTTCTAAAGTTTGTCGATGTATCTGTAATCTCTCATGAACTGTAACGTCATGGTTGGCATAGTGGGATCCAAGTTTTAAACTCTGAGGATAATAATTTGGCTGAGGTGTTCAAGACAGGCAGATTCTGCATGTTTTTATCATTTGAAGCTGTGAGATTATTATTGTTTCAACTCTGTTACACGCTGTTGGAAGCATTCAGGTGAAGTTTTTGTCAGCCGTAGTCTGTGGAGGTTCTGGTTCGGTTCCGATCCAGCTCACTCGCACAGACTCCTGTACGGAGCTTTGTTGAAATGACCGCCGAGTCATAGTGCCTGGAAGCTAATTTAACATCTACAAGATTGCTGTTGTGGTATTTTACATTTTAAAGAAGGTCGAAGCAGCATATATGTTAGAACGTTGTCGGATAATGGGTTCTGACCCGAGTTTTCTGCTCCTCTAACGTGGACCGGAACCGACCTTGAGTGACTCCGTGAGAGTCCGTGTTGTTCAACAGCTGCAGTGCTGGGTTACTGAGCGTGACTAAGTTGGCCTGTCTAGATGTGCGCCGCATGTTTCAGCATTTTGGGAAGTTAAATTGTAGCGTTTGAGTTGTTTTAAAGAGTTGTGAAGTTGTTTTCTGCTGTGCAAACTAACGTTAAGCAACGTGTTCTACATGTTTGTTTATGAGCTGTGATTGGTTGAAACGAGTACTGTGTGCTGTCAATCACTCATGTAGCGAACGCTGATTCGCTGTTGGGTGCTGTCAATCACTCTTGTAGCGAACGCTGATTCGCTGTTGTGTGCTGTCAATCACTCTTGTGGCGAACGCTGATTCGCTGTTGTGAGCTGTCAATCACGTCGCACGCCGTTGCGACCAGCCCACTTTGTCGTCATTTCCGGCGCTACATTGGTCGAAGGTAAGAAACTACATTCGCCATTAATGCTTGGGTAATGAACTACAACCGCTGTGATTGATTGGTTGACGTCACGTATCTGTGTAGCGAGCTCCGCCTCGCTCAGCACAGCAGAGCTGGTGACGCGCTGCGTCGACCCGCCTATTTGTGTCGTCATTTCCTGATGCACTTTGAGTGACAAGCAGACGCAGTTCACACACACACGGTGAAAAGTGGTTTCACTAAAAGTTTAAAAACTCAATTTAAGCCATCTAAACTGTCTAACAACATAAATTTGTCTCTGACAAGACCGCAGTTCGAGCGTTTATCACGAACACACTAGAAACTAACTCTAAAAGGTAGTTTTAGTTTAAATACTGAATGAAAAATTTAGTCTCCTCGTGATAACAAACATTAAGACTCGAAGCTGCCCCCTGTTGGTTAAAAGACGTTGACAGATGAGTTTTCTCAAAAACATCATAAAAAGTCAGCATTTTATGGTGAAATTACCAGCTTTTAAAATTGTTCTGTACGCAAACAAAAACTCCTGTTTATTCTAAATACAAATTTTAGTATAACAGAGGTACAGACACACAATTTGTGCTCATTTTAAATACTGAAGATATTTAAAATAACACTCAAAAAGGCATTTTTTATTTGATTTTCAAATTAAATAAAAAAAAAATGATGGAGAACAGAGAATTTCCACATTAAGCTCTTCACATCTCTGAATTTTAAACAGAATTGGTGTACACTGTACACTTTTAGTTAAAAATTGCATTTTTAACGTTTTTCTGTGTAAAATTAATGACTCCAGTTTATTTTAAATACAAAATTTAAAATAAACAGAAAGCATCTGCTGACTTGATTTTCACAAAAAATCAAAACAAAGATAGCAGAACAACTTTGAGGATGTCAACAGACAACAAATTGATAAAAGTCACTGATTTTTATTTGGAATGCCATCTGTCATGTTATGCTAAGCACACAAACACCTCCAGTTTATTTTAAATAAAAAATATTTAAAATAAACAGGTAATCCATTTTTCACTCCTGATAACTGTCAAAATACAGCAAAACAGTTTAGCCAAACTGCAATACATCTTTTTTAAGGCATAATGGAGCAGCATTCTGGGTACATTTTAGTGTGAACAATGTATTTATTTCGAATCTTTTAAATAGTGTTTGAGTAAGTAAAACGGACGTCATGCTTGGGTTAGTTAGTAACTGTTGTTGAAAAATAAGTTATATTTTAAAGTTAACACTGCAAAAAGGCATTTAACTTTTACAATTCATTTGAGGGTAAAACCTGAAGAAGGTACCTATGAATAGAAATACTTATTACACAGTGAAACACTTAAACCAGACAGCTGATTAGTTTGATTGACTCAGTGCTGCATTAAAAGTGAAGATTTATTTGCACACATTAAAATTCGAACTGTCTTATTGATTTTCACAAAAAATCAAGTTAAAGATGGAAGTTCAAGACGGTACGCGTCCAAGGCTCATACAGTATGTGCCTCTAGAAGACCCATACATCAGAGGGTACCAAGAGGAACCCCGGAGCCATGAACTTGCTCCCCCTGCACCTTGCACAGAGGAAAAATCTTTCTCATTGTGTGGTGACTACTCAGCTGCCCGAAATGTCTTGCAGAGAAACGATGAACATCCATATTTTTTCTTTGCCAGAATTTTGAAGGCGTATATAGGTGACATGATGGAACCTGACCTGGAAGAGCAGACGCTTTTCAAATCTGTTTTCAGGGATAATCTAATCCCTGATGTTAGATTCAAGTTGCCATGGAACTTGGCCTGGGGTGATTTAGAAGCAACATCTTTGCATGAAATAGTACAGTGTGCTGCGGATGTCTTTGCAGCTAACATGCAAGCCAAAACACCCTTACAGGTGTCCCCGAATGAAGCGGTCAAATCCCACTCGCTGGAGCTAGAAGGGACAAGTTCATCAACTCCCTCTCCTAACAAAGGCGAAAAGAAACAGACCTTTCAACCTGACAAACCACAAAGTGGGGGTATCCGCTGGAGAAAGAAGCCAAAATGGTTCAGATCGAACCAGATGGGTGAAAAACAAGGCCCATCGGTGGGTGAACTTCAAAAGAAATTGAAGTGTGAGGACCTAGACTCGTGTAAAAATGAGTGGTCCCAACAGAAACCCCCGAGCCTTGGAACTGCACCTCCCGCGCCTCGAACAGAACAGTTCGAAATAGGCAAGGAGTCACAAATGTCCCGAAACAATGGCCCAACACCTCTATGCTCGGAAGAGACAGAGGAAGTAAGTAGTTTGTCAGTAGATTTGAATGTTGCTGTGCTTGACCAACCTGTTACAATGAGTGGCATTATCATTGATAATGACACTATCAACATTGACCGACCTGGAGCGATGTGTAGCACTGTCTTTCACAAGACCTCAGCGCACGCTACTACCAACATGGCCATGGATGTTGACAGCAAACCAATTGCTGACAAACAACGACATCCTGAAGGTCATGATACTGTCAGCCAACAAGATGCTGACAGTAAACAAGATTACACAGACAGAGGTACACGTGAACGGAAACGTGTACCAAGACCCAAGTGGTTTCTGTGTAACTTTATACAAAGGGGGGTGGCTAAGAAAGCTTACCTGCCCATCACACTTGAAGGTGTCCTTGAGCGTGAAGCCCTCCTGGATGGCAGTTCTGATATAACTATTATGTCGGCCAAGCTGTTCAAGGAGCTGAGGACCGCCGCTAACGGTGTTGACGGGCAAATACCCTTTGAGGAATGTGCTATTGAGCTACAGGGTCTCGCAGAGACGAGAACAACCCTAACAGCCATAGCTATGGTTCACATGCAGATTGGCAAAACGACACTACACCACCCAGTGTATGTGTCCACACTTGACTCATTCCCATTTCTGGTTGGCCAAGACTTTATAAACCGTTTTGAAGCGATTATAGATTATGGTCAACAGAAAATGTGGGCAACAGTGAGAAAACCCCTGCCAATAAAAGTGCCTCCTCGTTGTGGTACAGACTGCCTAACCGCAGGTACCGCAGTGGCCACGAGGGACTCCCCAACCGTGGTCACAAGCCCGGTAAGTGAACCTTCAACTACAGGTGAGACAGTAGAGACTCAACAGTTGGACCAGACTCTGGCCCGACAAGAGAACCTCCTCTGCGAGCTGACACAGTCAGCACTCACTGAACACTACCTACCACAGGTAGTGAAAGGTGTTGAGATCCAAGGATCCTACACCGAAGAGGCTGTACTGTCCTATGGGACAGGTAATTCAGCTATCAGCCAAGCTTTCGATGAAACCTTGGTTCAAGGACATGTGAGTCCTGGAAGTGGCAGTCCGCGACATGCTGACAGTCACTTGGATTTCAGTGTCACAGATTTTGAGGACCCCTCCTCCAACAAAAGGGGGGTGTACTCTCACTCTCTACCACAGGTAGTAGACTGTGTGGAGGTCCGAGGATCCCACACCACAGACGCTGTACTGTCCTCTGGGACAGGTAATTCAGCCATCAGCCAAGCTTTCGATGAAACCTTGGTTCAAGAGCTTTTGAGTATAGAACTACTCAGAGATGACATAGTTCTTACAGACTCAAAGAGCACCTCTTCAGTCA
>JBBPBX010049065.1:7973-25506 GCA_038048925.1 Garcialebias charrua
TATATATATATAAATCCCACCCTGGACCGCAAAAATAAAAAGGAAATGTGGGTGTAAAAGGTGAAATACTTGCCTCCACCCACGTTTGCCCCACATTGGGCCCTTGAGTAAGGCCCTTAACCATCAAAATCTGCTCCCCACTTAACCTAGAAAGCAGCTCTCTGCTCCACACAGAGGCAGTGGTAGTTATTTGGTCGGTGGTTGTGTCAGGAAGGGTATCTGGCGTAAAAATAATTTCCAAGTCTTTGTGCAAGTTAGTTCACTGTGGAGACCCCTAAAGAAGGGAGCAGCGATGAAAAGCTAAGAAAAAAATACAAATTATACTGTATATTAGGGCTTTAGCAGCCTACTCGAGTAATCAACCAATCGATTACTTGGACCTCTATTGAGGTTTTTTTATTTCAAGTCGAGTATTCGTAGTGACGTCATCACGTCGCAGTTGCAGAACAGAAAATGAATCAACTTCCTGTTTGGAGCGCAATTGCAACGGTTCCTAGGATTTGCTAATTTATACAGGCGCTTCATCAAGGACTACAGCCGCATCGCAGCGCCCCTCTCTCAGCTCACTTCCACTAGCAGAGCGTTTCGGTGGACTACTGAAGCCAACTCTGTTTTTGGTAAACTAAAAGTTCTTTTCTCCTCCACACCCATCCTCTGCCACCCAGACCCGGCTTGTCAGTTCATCCTCGAGGTGGATGCATCCGATACCGGGGTGGGTGCTGTGTTGTCCCAGAGGTCACCCACGGACGACAAGGTACACCCTTGTGCCTTCTACTCTCATAGACTGTCGCAAGCCGAGAGGAACTACGACGTGGGCAACAGAGAACTGCTTGCGGTGAAGTTGGCATTAGAGGAGTGGCGTCATTGGCTTGAGGGAACGGAGGTACCCTTTCTCATTTGGACTGACCACAAGAATCTTACGTACCTCCGGACGCAAAACGATTGAACCCCAGACAGGCACGCTGGTCACTTTTCTTCAATCGTTTTAATTATTCTTTGACTTTCAGACCGGGTTCCAAAAACATTTAAGCCTGATGCTCTGTCAAATCAGTTTTCTCCTCCAGACGCTCCCGAATCCGCTGAAAGCATCATACTCCCGGTCTGCATCGTGGGAACCCTCACCTGGCCCATCACTAAGGAGATTCGACAGGCTCACCTGGTGGAACCTGATCCAGGCACTGGTCCTCCTGGGACGCTCTTCGTCCCCTCATCCATGAGGTCAAAGGTACTCGAGTGGGTACACACAAATAAGCTCTCATGTCATCCTGGGGTTGCCCGTATGCTCTCTCTAACAAAGACCCATTTCTGGTGGCCTACGTTGTCGCATGATATCAAAGAGTTTGTTGCAGCCTGTCCCACCTGTGCCAGGAACAAATCCGGGACTCAGCCCCCGGCAGGCCTTCTTCTGCCTCTGCCCACACCCAGCCGTCCTTGGTCGCACATTGCCATGGATTTTGTCACTGGTCTACCCCCATCCGAAGGTAACACAGCCATTTTTACAGTGATTGACAGGTTTTCCAAAGCTGCCCACTTCATCCCTCTACCGAAGTTGCCTTCCGCCATGGAGACGGCTCGACTGTTGGTACAACACGTTTTCCGTATCCACGGCATCCCCTCTGACGTGGTGTCGGACAGAGGTCCCCAATTCATCTCCCAGGTTTGGCGCTGTTTTTGTTCCTCCTTAGGGGCATCCACCAGCCTCACCTCGGGCTATCACCCACAATCTAACGGCCAGGCAGAACGTTGTAATCAAGAACTCGAGTCCACTCTGAGATGTCTTGTGGAATGTAACCCGTCTGCCTGGAGTCAACATCTGGTTTGGGTGGAGTATGCCCACAACGCCCACAGATCTGCGGCCACTGGTATGTCCCCTTTCGAGGCTTCCCTGGGTTACTTACCTCCTCTCTTCCCCAGCCAGGAGACGGACATCTCGGTGCCTTCTGTGCAGCACCATTTTCGCCGCTGTCGACACATCTGGCGTCAAGCGAAGGCAGCGCTTCTCCGCACGGCTGACCAGAACAGGAAGTTTGCAGACCGTCATCGTTCTTCGGCACCTTCTTATACGGTAGGTCAAAGGGTTTGGCTTTCCACCAGGAACATCACTCTGAAGGACACTCCCAGGAAGCTGGCCCCTCGTTTCATTGGGCCGTTTCCGGTGGTCAGGATTGTCAACCCGTCTGTGGTACGTCTCCGGCTTCCTGACTCCATGAGGATTCACCCGACGTTCCATGTTTCTCAGCTCAAGCCCTTTTTCTATGAGTCCTTTGTGCCCGCCTGCTGACCTGCCTCCTCCAGCCCGTCTCATCGACAACCATCCGGCGTACACTGTACGCGCCATTCTGGATGTCCGTCGCCGGGGGAGGGGTTTTCAGTACCTGGTGGATTGGGAAGGCTACGGTCCTGAGGAGCGTTCTTGGATTCCACGCTCTTTCATCCTGGACCCTAGTTTGATCACCTCGTTCTTCAAGGCTCACCCCGAGAAGCGCTTCCGGTCGCCAGGAGGCGACCCTTGAGGGAGGGTACTGTAAGAGTAGCACTCTCTGCAGCTCCAAGATGGCCACCAATCACCCTCAGCTGACGGTCATCCACCTGATGAGCTACAATCCTATTCAAGGCTGCAGTCGAGTA
The DNA here is from genome assembly GCA_038048925.1 of Garcialebias charrua. Taxonomy (NCBI): domain Eukaryota; kingdom Metazoa; phylum Chordata; class Actinopteri; order Cyprinodontiformes; family Rivulidae; genus Garcialebias; species Garcialebias charrua. Next base: position 10,602 of record JBBPBX010049065.1, read on the forward strand.
CTACTCTTCGCTGGAGCATTGATTCCTATTTATGGTATTTATGCTTCTAGCCAGTCTTGTGTTTTATGCAAGGATACTCACCTTGTTCTTATGTGCCTACAGTCTGTTTTTGGATCCTGTTCCTTGTGCCGTGCCCTCCAGCCACTTGCCTGTCTTCCCTGCTCTCTGGAACCGCTATTGGAAGGATTGGATTTTCATGGAACTCATCTCCCTTCATAGTCTGTAAGAACAAACAAACATTTGAAAACCAACAGTCACAACTGTCCCTGGGCCTACTCCTTCTGACGTTCTGCTTCCTCCTTCCAGGGATTCCTGATGAACCACATTGTACATTTGAAAACTTAAATCACTGTACATAATAAACATTGGCCCTCATTCACGAACCGTTCGTACGCACAAATTTGTTCTTAAACTGTGCGTATGAGTGATTTAGGATCATTTGCAGCATTCAACAATGTTTTCGTATCCTACGATTTTTTTCAGATACGAACAAAATTTACGAGTGGTCCGGACCTGTCGTATATTTTAGGAGCGTCAGTCTGCTGTCATCCAGACGGAATTTCTCCACTAATAACTTCATATTTCGTTATTTAGAAAATATTTAGAGTTTAAAAAAGTCACGCACCACAATTGGTCTTGACAATAGGTTCTGTTTGAAGTCGAATTATATTTTTAAATGTAATAATGACTAACGGATTAAAGTATTTAAATTAAAATCAATTTGTTATCAATGCCGTTTTCTAACACTACAATATTAATATGAAGATCTCAAACTAAAACCAACTTAAATTATGAATTAATTTAAGTTTAATTTGTCTCGGTAACGCAGACTTCGGTAACGCAGACTTTAGGTTGACCTCCTCCTGTTGCAGTCATAGCTGTCAAATAGCTCAATCAGTAAAGCGTTGCGTCGCAGTGCAGAACTTTATGGGTTCGAGTCCCACATGGGACAACGTTTTTTTTTCTCCTTTTAATTCATTCCAGATTTAAAAAACACAAGAAAACTATTTACAATACAACAAGAAATGAAGCATAAAGTCTTTTTAATCTGGAATGAATAAATAATCTAAAGAAGGAAGGAAAAAAAATAGGCATACCTTGTGGGAATCGAACCCACGAAATCTCAATAACAGTGCAATGTTTTAACCAGTTAGCCACCAGTACACATGTATATTTTAAGGTCCACATTTATTATAAACAAACATTCTTTGGCATTAGTTGGTCATTTACTCCCATGAGTGACGCTGCTAATAAGGACAGATTTACTTTTCTCGATCAAGGAGAGCAGAACTTCAATCTCCGCACCGGTAGAGTTCTTCTTTTTTACTTTTCGCTGTCATTTTATGCACGAACACGTTTTGCCTCCGAGGCAGGAAACGTAGCCTTATATGGTGTTTTGAGGGGTGGGAATTATGTAAATGACCTCTCCGCGTGCACGCGCAGGTGGTTGGAACAGGTGGGATTCATCATATTTACGCTCCCATTTACACACTTTTCCTGAGGATAGAAGACTTTGTTGAATCTGACGTGGCATGTTCGTACGAACGCTTCGTACGAACAAAAGTAGGAGAAATTTAGGATAAAAATACGAACATTTTTGTGAATGAGGGCCATTGTTCTTTTGTACTCTCGTGCCTTGTGTCTTTCTGGGTCTCGTTACAAACTGGGTTACCTAGAAATCATTACAGCGTCAGAGCTTCTCTTTACACATCTTCCGAATCATAAATTTTTATGGATCTGGTCAGCTGTTCTCTCAAGGCAATTGATTTTTTTTCACCAAGAGACAGTGTGCTGGAGAGCCCTCATGCCCTGAACAGACACATGCAGCTGGATATGTCATGGATTCCTGGGAGCAGTGGAAGATGATCTGTTTGTCTGTACTGTCCATGGAAGACGTAGAAGACTTGTACATTATTGGATTTATGATAACACGGTTTCTGTTTTTTTTATTTTTTTTATCTGCAGATACCTAGGATATAGACAAATTAGGAAGATGTTGGCAGCAGTTTCGGCCATGGTAAAGCTGCCAACCTTATGTGAAGGATTAATTCATTCTTTTTTCTGTCAACCTTTATTCAGACAAATAAATCACAATGAGCCTTGAAGACTTATTTACAAGTGAGACCTGTTTAGACAGACAAATAGTAATGAAAGTGAACATGTATAAGCAGGGGTGCAACTACATATTTTTGAGGTGGATGCAAAAACATCAACGCCCCCCCGCGCGCTCCCTTTACCTGCCGCCTCATACAGCTTTCCTCCCTTAGTCATGCACTTAGAAAATACAGTAGCAATATTACAGATTTTTTTATGTTACATATCATATCAGGTGATAATTTCAATGATAAACAAATAAGAAGTTTAATAAAGTAAAAATGTATAACAGTAGTGGTAATCAGTGCTCAACATTTTATGTAGTGAAAATATGAAATCTTAACAGCCTGGAGTCCATGTCAGTGTTTTAACATTTATGACATTTAAACTGTTACTTTCCGTGAAAGAAGACAATGAAAAATGGTCATCAGAAATTCAAACCATCATGGTATACAGTATAGGTTTTTGTTGCTTCCCTAATGTAATTATTCCTACCTGATGTCATCACTTGTCTCCTCTATCACTGACCTCGTGTCTGTCTCCTTCACCCTTTGTCTGTGGCATTCTGCACTGTCATATGGTCAAAAAAGCATTATATATTAGTTGTAAAAATTACAGATCTTAATACAGTTTTTAAAAATAATGTTTACATGTTATTGCTTGGGATTAAGTAGCTGTTCCCTCACTTCCACCTGCATTAGACCAACCTGTTGCCTTCCCCAGTCTGTCCTGATTCCTCTGTCATCTTCTCTTCCTTCTCTCCATCCTCACAGCTGAATGACATTAATTTTGTGTTAAGTAGGTTTAAAAATACAGCAGTCAAACCACAATAGAAATGAAACTTTAATTTAAATCATCTCCTTGTTGGATAACAGTTACTGACTGGACATTTCATCTAATCTGACTTACCAGATACATCACAACACACACCACTGTAGTGATATTAAATAAGACATTTAAACTCAAGTGTCCCTCTGCCAAAAAGGTTGGTAACATGGGTCACCAACCTTTTTGAGTCTCAGGGCTGACACTGAGGACTAATTTGTCTGATACACACATAAACTTGTACAACTCATCTTTAATTAAAGAATCAATAATAATAAATGTACATATGAGTGTATAAATTGCAGCACTGCATTGGAACATAGCTGGGAACTGCCACCACAACAGTTTAGCTTGTGTTAATGTTTCCTGAGTTTTATTTAGGTCATTCTTACACTTAGTGTGTGGATGTGTGGGACATGTATAAAATATTCATAAAAATATTAAACAAATCACGTCTTTAGGGGAGGCTACATTTATTTAACAGCCAAATATGGGACGATTCCTATTAGGCTAGCTTTAGCTAACCTGAATATTTTACAACCCTCCTGTCCTGCTCATACACTGACAGTACTTACCTAATATCTTTTAACCACATTGAAAGGCTTTTTTTTCATCCTTCCAACAACTTCCTTTTCCTGTTTTGCGCCCTGGATAGTTTTTCTGCCGCTCCAAAGTCAAGTGCACGAGTGAAAAAATAAATAAATAAATAACGTGCCTGTGTGCGTTCTCTAGGGGTGCGTGTTCACAGCACCTGTGTGTGAAGGGAGAGCAGAGAGATAGGAGGAGGGAGGTGAGGGAGCAGGGGGCGGGGCACCTAAGCAGTGCTGTTTCCCTGTTATTGATCATTTCATGCAGTTAAAGAAGATGCCTGCTAGAAAAACATTTTTTATAGAGACGGTTTTGGCGCCCCCTGTAGGGCAACGCCCGTATGCCTTGCATAACCTGCATAGTGGCGATTTGCGACCCTGTGTATAAGACTTGGAGGCAAAAAAATAATCCCTTCAAACTCTCACTCCTTGGCAGAGGAGATAGAGAGCCTGATATAAAAATTAAAAAAACACCTCGCAACATAGGCACATATTGACACAGACATTCTGCATAATTTGTGCTTTGAGCTCTCAGACTCATGCTTTGCAAGCTGAAACGTAAGCTGGAGGCAATTTTTGAGAATCGTAAGCCACTTACAGCTCCTGGAACTCGCTGGCATGAAGGACTCGACCTTAGAGAAGGCTAACAAAGTACGGACCAGCGGAATGTTCACAAATCTGGCTGTCGCCTCCAATTCCTAATGTGTCCAGTTTCATTACTTTTTGTCTGTCTAAGCAGATCTCACTTGTAAATGAGTTTTCTAGGCTCAATGTGACATCTATTTAAATAAAGGTTGAATAAATGTTTGGATTCACCATCGAGAGTACCAGCAGAAACTGAAGGCAGACAGAAATCTGAGTCTGCCTGCCCCAAACAATTATTCTGTTTATCTGAATTTGGTTATTTGGCTGGCCTTGTAAGAGTGGCACCTGCTGCAGCCCAAGATGGCCGCCAATCATCCACAGCTGACGGTCATCCACCTGACGAGTTCAACCTCTAGGCTGCAGTCGAGTTCTGCTCTTCGCTGAAGCATTTTATGCCACACATGGTATTTATGCTTCTAGCCAGTTTGTGAATACATTTGAGAGAAACTTACCCTGTGCTTGTTGTGTTCTCAGCCCTCGGATTCTCCTGGTTCCAGCTCTCTGCTCGTTCGTGCTTTGCCCTCCAGCCACTTGCCTGCCTCGCTCGCCCTCTGGGACTCCATCTCAAGGACTTTAGGACACTCTGGAACATCCTCCTCTTTTCATCCGTAAGGAAACAATAAACAAACAAAAGCAATTACCCTGGAAGAACTTTCTGATCAAACCCATCTGACTGTCCTCTTTTCATCTTCCAGGAAATCCAGAGGACCCTTGTACATTTGTAAATAGATATTCCCACTGTAAATAAATAAACACTGTTACTTTTGCACCTTTTTGTCTTGTGTCGTTCTGGGTCTCGTTACCAACTGGGTTACCCTTTTGAAATCATAACAGTTAATGCTTCAGCCAAAACTAAACCCAGAACGAGACCATGAACGCACAAGCTTCCTCCTCGCAGGCCACAAGCCAGACTTCAGTAGAGGGGATGCTAAAACAAATATTAAGTCAACAACATAAGACCCAAACTGACATGCTAGTACTCGGAGGTATGGTTAACACAATACAGAAGAAACTTGCTATTTTTCCTCCCACAGCTCCTGCTGCCACCTCAGACTCAAACTCGCCCAGCACCAGTTCAAGCAATAACTCTCATTCTCCTCAACAGTTACTGGTTAAACCATCTGAACTCTTCTCAGGAGACCCAGCGTTATGTGAAGGTTTCCTCCTACAGCGCAAACTCGCCTTCAAATGAGCTGTTTTGTCACAGAGATCACCTTTGGACAGCAGAGTGCACCCATGTGCATTTTTCTCTCGCCGTCTGTCCCCAGCTGAACGGAATTATGACGTGGGCAATAGAGAACTACTTGCTGTTAAACTAGCACTAGAGGAATGGCGTCACTGGCTTGAGGGCACTGAGCTGCCTTTTCTTATTTGGACTGACCATAAGAATCTCACTTACCTTAGAGACGCTAAACATCTAAATCCCTGGCAGGCACGCTGGTCACTGTTTTTCAACAGATTCAATTACACATTGACTTTCCGTCAGGGTTCTAAAAATGTTAAACCCGATGCTTTGTCTCGTCAGTTCTCTCCTCCAGATGCTCCAGAAGTTGAAGAGAACATCTTACCCCCGGCTTGCATCATTGGAGCACTCACCTGGCCCATTGCCCAGGAGGTTCGTGATGCCCATCGTTTGGAACCAGACCCTGGCACAGGACCTCCTGGCACGCTCTTCGTTCCCACCGCCATGAGGTCCAAAGTACTTGAATGGGTGCATACGAACAAGCTCTCTTGTCACCCAGGTATTACACGTATGTTATCATTAACCAAGACTCATTTCTGGTGGCCCACTTTATCCCAAGATGTTAAAGACTTTGTTGCAGCTTGTCCCACATGTGCCAGAAACAAGACCGGTACCCAACCCCCTGCAGGTCTTCTTCGGCCATTGCCCACACCCAGCCGCCCATGGTCCCACATCGCTCTTGATTTCGTCACCGGCCTGCCTCCTTCTGAGGGTAACACCACCATTCTCACAATCATTGACAGGTTTTCTAAAGCAGCCCATTTTGTACCTCTTCCCAAGTTGCCTTCTGCAATGGAGACTGCTCATCTCCTTGTACAGCACGTTTTTCGTATACACGGTGTCCCTTCCGACGTGGTGTCGGATAGGGGTCCCCAGTTCGTCTCTCAGGTGTGGCGCAGTTTTTGTAGTGCCTTGGGGGCGTCGACCAGTCTCACCTCCGGCTACCACCCGCAGTCCAACGGTCAGGCTGAACGGTGCAACCAGGAGCTTGAAGCCACCCTTCGATGTCTCGTTGAGGGCAATCCCTCTGCCTGGAGTCGACATCTGGTCTGGGTGGAGTACGCTCACAACGCCCATACGTCTGCAGCCACAGGTATGACTCCTTTTGAAGCGTCGCTGGGATATTTGCCTCCTTTGTTCCCCAGCCAGGAGTCGGACATAGCTGTGCCGTCAGTGCAGCACCATTTCAGACGATGTCGGCGTATCTGGCGCCAGGCTAAGGCGGCACTCCTCCGCACGGCCACCCAGAATAAGAGGTTTGCGGACCGCCACCGATCTTCTGCGCCCTCCTATCAGGTGGGTCAGAGGGTTTGGCTCTCCACTAGGAACATCGCCCTGAAGGACACCCCAAGAAAGTTGGCACCTCGTTTCATCGGGCCTTTCCCTGTCGTCCGGGTCATCAACCCCGCTGCGGTTCGTCTTCGGCTGCCAGCTTCCATGAGGGTTCATCCGACGTTTCACGTGTCCCAGGTCAAGCCCGTTTCCGTGAGTCCTTTGTGTCCGCCTGCCGACCTTCCGCCGCCTCCTCGTCTCATCGACAACCATCCAGCCTTCACCGTTCGTGCCATTCTGGATGTGCGCCGTCGTGGGAGAGGTTTCCAGTATCTTGTGGACTGGGAGGGTTACGGTCCTGAGGAACGGTCGTGGATCCCTCGCTCTTTTATCCTGGACCCCAGTCTGATCACCGCCTTCTTCAGGGCTCACCCAGAGAAGCGCGTCGGGGCTCCTGGAGGCGCCCCTTGAGGGGGGGGTACTGTAAGAGTGGCACCTGCTGCAGCCCAAGATGGCCGCCAATCATCCACAGCTGACGGTCATCCACCTGACGAGTTCCACCTCTACTTAAGGCTGCAGTCGAGTTCTGCTCTTCGCTGAAGCATTTTATGCCACACATGGTATTTATGCTTCTAGCCAGTTTGTGAATACATTTGAGAGAAACTTACCCTGTGCTTGTTGTGTTCTCAGCCCTCGGATTCTCCTGGTTCCAGCTCTCTGCTCGTTCGTGCTTTGCCCTCCAGCCACTTGCCTGCCTCGCTCGCCCTCTGGGACTCCATCTCAAGGACTTTAGGACACTCTGGAACATCCTCCTCTTTTCATCCGTAAGGAAACAATAAACAAACAAAAGCAATTACCCTGGAAGAACTTTCTGATCAAACCCATCTGACTGTCCTCTTTTCATCTTCCAGGAAATCCAGAGGACCCTTGTACATTTGTAAATAGATATTCCCACTGTAAATAAATAAACACTGTTACTTTTGCACCTTTTTGTCTTGTGTCGTTCTGGGTCTCGTTACCAACTGGGTTACCCTTTTGAAATCATAACAGGCCTTGGACATGCCACCTTATTTCAAATTGCCTGGAGGCAGTGGTGTAGTCTACATTTTTGTAGTCGGTATACTATGCTTAAAAAACAATGTACACCAATTAGTACAATGTAATTGTGAATTTATAAGCATATTGAACATTTCCAAATTTCCTCTGATGCTTATATTTGAATAAATGTACCAAAAAAAAGTTGTACGATTGTTGACTTTGTATTAAACTGAATTTATAAATAGATATAAATAGAATTTATAAAACAGTATCAAAGCAAAACATTTTCAAGTATTAAGTAGTAAGTACATAATTATACAATAATTTGCTGGATAAGCAAATGTCATAAACAAGTGAGATAGATTGTTACAGCAGTATTTAACTCCATTTAATGTAGGCACATGCCTAATACCATACCATACCAATTTATTTATAGAGCACTTAAAACAGCAAATAGGCCAACCAAAGTGTTGTACAATAGAAACAAACAAGCACAGCAGAAAGGAAAACATAAAATAATAATATAGATACAAATAGCAACAGAAACTAACTAAAATGGCCAAAAATGTATAGTACAGAGAGGATCAAAACCAATCACACTGTGTTAAAGGCAAGAGAATAGAAGTGGGTTTTCAAACGAGACTTAAAGACTGAGAGTGGGAGCCTGCCTGACACTCAGTGACAACTCATTCCACAGTCTTGGACCTGCAACAGAGAAAGACCTGTCACCTCTGAGCTTACGGCGAGTATCTGGGATTGAAAGAAGCATCTGGTCTGCTGACCTCAGAGAGCGCGGTGGGACATATGGCTGCAGAAGGTCAGTGAGATAGGGTGGAGCGGAACTGTTCAGAGATTTAAAAACATACATGAGTATTTTAAACTGGATCCGAAGGTGAATGGGTAGCCAGTGCAGGGAGGCCAAAACTGGTGTGATGTGCTCTCTATGGCCTGTACCAGTTAAGAATCTGGGCTGCAGCATTTTGGACCAGCTGTAGCCGTGCAATGGAGGACTGACTGATTCCGAACAGAAGTGAATTGCAGTAATCGAGCCTCAATGTTATGAAAGCATGGATTACTGTCTCAAGGTTCTTTTTGGATAGTATGAGCTTCAGCTTAGACACCCGTCTCAGCTGAAAAAAAAACAGGATTTAACAATCATGTTTACATGACTGTTAGGTTTCAGGGAAGGGTCCATTATCACCCCCAGATTAGTGACCCTTTGTTTCTCTAGCGGGGCTAAAGAGAGAAGGTCAATGTTGTGGTTCGTGAATGAGCCATTCAAGATTCAAGATTCAAGAGCTTTTATTAACATTGCACCAGTTTTCACCAATACAGCGTGATTATGTATGCACAGTCATCCTGAAGATGGAATGAGTGTGTAAAGCTGCTGCTTATTCAGAACACATGACATGTTCTTCAGCGCGGCCTCTCTCATCCGTTTCGGGATGAAGGTCAAAGGTGTGAAAAAAAGGAAAGTACCATGAGGGTCACAGCGTTGGTATTAAAAAAATGTATCACATTTTGTCTGCCAAGACACCGCATGACACAGTAAAAACTATACCAAGAAGCACATTTAGACAGTTACATGTTGCATGTTGAGACTGAGGCAGGGAGGTTTCTGTCCATGAGACATTCCAGAACGCTCATAGAAAAGTTCTCCGGGAGGGGGGGGGTGGCAGACAAGACAAGAGAGCAGCTGTTTTGCCCACAGTAAAGCACATCTCAGGAGAAATTAGATATCCAGCCTTTTTCAAGGCTGTTTCCAAGGGAGTCAGATAAGAATTGACAAATATTTTCACTTTCAGGCTCACATTGTAATTTCTGTAGCCTTCAGTCTGTAAGGGCGACTCTGTTCCAAGTGATCCAATTCGGGACTTTTTCCACTGATCCAAGCACTGACCTCAGATGTTGACCACAGCGTCCAGAGTCCCAATCCGAGGGTGATCTGTTCACCCTCTGGATAAGCTCGCAAACAGCTGATTTCTCGAGGTCACCGCGCAGACCAGACGTCGGGTGCTCCAGGCATTAAGTCCTGCTGAAGTCTCCCTCTTTTGCGATAGGCCAGTGCTCCACAAACGCCAAAAAGCAAAGCGCTGCCATCATAATCCAATATAATCCAGATTCTTCACCTCCACAGAGCACAGCACAGAGAGCGAGACGCACACCATCCACACCCACAGGAATCCATGGCGTATCCTCTTCGTCACTCTGTGAGGGTGGACCGGCTCCCCTTTGCCGTTTCTTCTGTAGAAATCTTGTTCGTAGAATCGAATGCCCAAACCTCCAATCCATCTTAATTTGCGTTCGAGGTGCTTAGCTGAGGAGCTGCAGGCAGCAGGGGGGGGGGGAGGACGGGAGAGGAAAGGACTAGCGACTGCCTCCGTCGAGAGCCAAGGTTGGAAAAAAAATGGAACAACATGACTTCAGACTTCTTTTAATTGAAACTTAAGAAGTTTGAAGCCATCCAATCATGGATGTCAGCCAGGCAGTCAAGAAGGGGTATAATAGAGCGTCATGGTGTTGGACCCTGATGTGTCATGTATCATTGGGCACTTTTAAGTGGGTATACTGAAATTCTTGAGCTTTTCTAGTGGGTATACTCTGTATTATTGCATGTCACATAGACTACACCACTGTCTGGAGGTTCTGTAAATCATGACACTCTGTCCTCTTCCCCTTCATCGAGGCTGTCTGTGGACACCTATCAGAGTGATCCAGCTGAATAAGTGTTGTGTCATCTTATCAGGACTACCGGTACTATGGAACCTCTGGGAGTGTTCATAGTCAACGTTGGCTCCCTCAAGAGTGTCTGTGGACCCCTTAGTGTTCATGGATAATTTCACTGCCTTTGCCACCTCCCTCCCCCCTGCAGAATGTCTGTGTCAAGGTGTTGCTTTATGTGTGAGGTATTTTTTCTTTCTTTCAATTTCTGGCACTCTGCCTCTTCCAGGGCTTAGTGCCAGTTATGAATATTGTTTGCCTCCTCTCTCTACTTTTTTGTCTGTCTAAACAGGACTCTCTTGTAAATGAGTCCCATAGGCTCAATGTGAATAATCTGTATAATTAAAGGTTAAACTGAAAAAAAAAAAGTTCCAAGGCTAATATTTTATTAAAAATTTGAAGATAATTTCCACAATGCTATTGTAATTTTGTTTTTAGAAAACACTTAAGAAAGAAAATTAGGAAATTTTTCCAAAGAGATCAACAAAGATGCATGTATGATCACACCGATAGGTGAAGACTTTGACTGGCACTATTAGAGTCAGAGTCAGAGTCAGAGAGTCTTTATTGTCATTTGCACCGCATGTGGTACATGTGATGAAAACGAGATTATGTACACGGGGTCCCAGTTACATCCAACAACAAATGCAAGAGAAAAACAGTAATAACATCTAGAATTAACTAAGAAAAACATCAACTAGTAATACACTAAGCCCTAATATAGTGGAAAAACATCATTATAAACAGCAGCACGAACATGAGTCTGTATGAGCAGATGGTCACAGATGAACACAGCAACAAGAAAACAGATCAGCATCAGCATGATGTGATATTTTGCAGTGTTTATTTTTATTTTATTTTTATTTATTCATTCATGAGTCTAACAGCCTCAGGGTAGAAGCTGTTCCTCAGTCTAGTGGTTCTACATTTGATGCTCCTCAACCTCCGTCCTGAGGGGAGTGGGGCAAAGAGTGAGTGTGCTGGGTGAGTGAGGTCTTTCATGATGCAGGTGGCTCTTTTCCTGCATCTGGAGGTGTAAATGTCTGTGATGGTGGGGAGACTGACTCCGACAGACTTCTGTGCAGCCTTCACCACTCTCTGTAGAGCTTTCCTCTCTGCAACTGTGCAGCCTCCATGCCACACGTTGATGCTGGAGCACAGGACGCTTTCCACTGCACACCTGTAGAACGAGGTGAGAACTGGGCTGCTCAGACCAGCACGTCTCAGTCGTCTGAGGAAGTAGAGTCTTTGATGACCTTTCTTGATCAGGCTGGTGGTGTTGTTGGTCCAGCTGAGGTTATCATTCAAGTGTACACCCAAGTATTTGTAGCTGGAGACCACTTCCACTGCAGATCCACCTATTTTCAGTGGGGCGTGGGTGTGTTTATTCCTTCTGAAGTCCACAATCATCTCCTTTGTCTTCTTCACATTCATGTGAAGATTATTCTCTTTGCACCAGCTCTCCAGGTGTTCCACCTCCTGTCTGTAGCTGGACTCATCATTGTTTGTGATGCATCCCACCACCGCTGTATCATCTGCAAACTTAACAATATGACAGCCTGGAAGTGTGGCTGTACAATCATATGTGAGCAGAGTGAACAGAAGGGGGCTCAGCACACATCCTTGAGGAGAGCCAGTGCTGATGGTTATGGTGGAGGAGGAGAAGTTGTGAATCTTCACGGACTGTGGTCTGTCTGTTAAGAAGTCTAGTACCCAGTTACAAATGGAGGGGCTTAGTCCAAGTGTGGATAGTTTGTCTATCAGAGATTGGGGGATCATGGTGTTGAAGGCAGATGTGAAGTCCACAAAGAGCAGACGCACGTATGAGTCCTTCTGATCCAGGTGGGTGAGAGCAGTGTGGACCACGGAAGAGATGGCGTCCTCTGTTGATCGGTTCTCGCGGTATGCATATTGATGAGGGTCCTCGTTGATGTTGACGGTTGTCTTGATGTGGGACATGACCAGTTTCTCAAAACATTTAGCGACTATCGGGGTGAGGGCCACTGGTCTATAGTCATTCAGACCAGTCACTGTGGAGCTCTTTGGGACTGGGATGATGGTCGCGGTCTTCAGGCAGGTGGGAACTGACTCCAGTGCAAGTGAGGTGGTGAAGATGTCAGCCAGCACCTCACAGAGCTGGTCCGCACATTCCTTCAGAACTTTCCCTGGGATGTTGTCTGGTCCGGTTGCTTTATGAGGATTAATCTTCCTGAGACTGCCTCTCACTTCTGCTGCGGTCACTCTGAGATGCTCTTCATCTGGTGATGAGGTGAGTCTGGTGCTAGCTGGTCTGTTTGGATCATCAAAACGTGCATAAAACTTATTGAGGGCATCAGGCAGAGATGGGTCCTTGGGACATTGTTTGTTCTTGCCTTTGTAATCTGTTATGCATTTAATACCCTTCCACATGCTCCGTGGGTCTTGTGAGGTGAACTGTCCCTCGATCCTCTGTGCATACGTGGCCTTGGCCTTCTTAATGCCATCCACCAGTTCTTTCCTGCTCTTTCTCAGCTCCTCTGTATCTCCGGACTTGAATGCAGTGTCCCTGGCTGCTAGCAAGGCGCGGACTTCTTTATTTAACCAGGGTTTTCGGTTCGGGTAAGATATTAACGAACAAATTATGCAGATTTCACGTCACAATGCTCTTCTTCTATCATGACATCTTTTTAATTAACAAGTACTTATACACACAGCAGTCTTAATAAATCAAAATCTGCTTAAGTCCCTCATTTCCCACAAGAACAGACACATGCTTCAGATGTTTCTCATGAGTAGATGGCAGTCCAGCTGCTGCATCCCTCCTCCGCTCTGTGAGATGTGATCAGACTCTCTAATCAGACTCCTTCTTCTCTGTGCAGGTTTAGAGTCACAAATTAGCTGAAAGTGTTTTATCGGTTGTTCTCAGGCCTTGCAGCAGGAGTCACGACGCATCTCTCAGATCTGAGGCCAGCTGTTTACAGAAGAGTGTGTAAAGTGCCTCCTTGCATAGCTCAACATTCGCTCCAGGTGAAAAGGGGGAGATTTACCAAGAATGTCAAATGTCTTCTGTAGGAATAACAAAAATATTGTGGATTTAAAGCACTATCATTATGGCACATACAGTGCATTTTTAAAGAAGTCATAGCACTTTAATGTGTCTGCGTTTTGTTGTTAGTCTTATACCAATCTGTATTAAAATAATCTCCTTCAAAATTCCACACACAATACCCCATTATGATAATGTGAAAAAACGTTTTGTTTTTTTTAGATTTATCTTTAATTTTTTTTTTAAAAAACAGTCCCCTGTGGGGGATGTGGTTAAAGTTGTGATTCAAGTGATGCAGGTTAGTATATAGCTATAAAGGTAAGCTTATATTACTGTTGATAATGAAATACTAATAGAATATCTTCAAGTGTTTTCAGATCATCAAAGAAAAAAAAGATCTGATTTTTGCAAAATCTTCAATAAGATGTTTATACATATTTTTTGTAAGTCCAACCCCGGAAAACTAAACTACATGTATATCAGTTGAGAACTAAACTAGATGTTTATCAGTTTCTTCCATCTACCTTTAAGACCTTGTGACACTGGTATATCAAGCTTGGACAGTTTATTATTGTTCCATATCCCAAAATGAAGAGAATATTGTTGGTTTCATTGTAAAAAGTTGTGCAAATATAAATAAAGCACAGGTTAGAATAAGTTATACAGAAAAATTGTTGTCCAGCCACCCTTAGAGATAGGGTGAGAAGCTCAGTCATCCGGGAGGGACTCAGAGTAGAGCCGCTGCTTCTCCACATCGAGAGGAGCCAGTTGAGGTGGCTCGGGCATCTGGTTAGGATGCCTCCTGGACGCCTCCCTGGTGAGGTGTTCCGGGCATGTCCCACCGGGAGGAGACCCAGAGGAAGACCCAGGACACGCTGGAGGGACTATGTTTCTCGGCTGGCCTGGGAACGCCTTGGGATTCCCCCAGAGGAGCTGCTCCAAGTGGCTGGGGAGAGGGAAGTCTGGGCCTCCCTACTTAGGCTGCTACCCCCGCGACCCGACCCCGGATAAGCGGAAGAAGATGGAGAAGATGGATGAAAAATTGTTGTAAGCTGGTAAAATGATACTAAGAGTATTGGATCTTAGAGATAAATGTTGTTACGTTTTATTTTGCCATCGAAGAAGAAGTCTGAACAATTAAATTGGAAATGTTGTTTGCATACACACTTCATCTTAAAATGCATAATTCATAGTTTAATGTCATATCTCTCCATCTGTGAACATATTTGATATAATTTCTCATGGTTATCTTTTTACATTTTTTCTATAAAAACAAAGAGTACAAACTTTCAGGATGTTCCAAATCTGTAAGTTTTAAAAGCCGTTGTATCAACCTCTTGTGTGACTTGAACGCAAAAAACAACAACAACAAATGTTTTACTTTTCTTAAGAGTCAAAGAGAGACAATATGCAAACTGACATAAAAATAGACTTTCTTGTGCTGACAGCTGACAG
>JBBPBX010049066.1:0-25506 GCA_038048925.1 Garcialebias charrua
TTCCACACCCATCGGCCTGCCACACCCCCCACCAGCTCGCAAACTATTTGCGTTCCGTCATCAATCAGTTTACAAACTAAGCCCTAGTTTTGCTGAAATATTAAGAATTTTATACATCTCGAATTATTACTGTAATTTAACAGCTAAGATTTCTCTCCTTGTTTGATTCACAAGCATATTAGCACGTGTGTGCATGTAAAATATAATTATTCAGTATATCATTGAAACAAGCTAACAAAGATAACTGCAGTAGACTCATATTTAGATGTTTATTTTTTATTCATACGTTGATCTTTGCTAACGACACTACTAGCAAGCTTTTGAGCAAGTCCCAGCCCTCACAGGAGAGGAAGACAGACGAGATGACAGACGGACCGACACATAGACTAATGTAAACACTAATGTACAAGGGCAAATAAACTGCCCACAAACTTTCCAAACAATACTATACAAAGTGTTTTTACTGAAGTCTCTTAACTTGCAGTGCAGATGACTGACCGCATGTGAGTTTTGAGAACATGTTAATAATCCATGCACACTGTCATGGTAGAGAACATGAACATCCAAAATAACGTTGGGATAGACTTCAGACCACTTCATCCCAGATGTTGAGAAGTCCTTATCCCGGGTGTGGTGCATCAGAACCAGAATGACTTTTTCCTCACCTGCAGAGAGAAGACAAAAGACAAACATATTTGAGTTCAGAAATATCACAACAGTAAAACAATATTTCTGGACTTGTACAGCTGTGACACTATTTTTTTATTCTGCGTAAAACAGGTTTGAGACAATATGTTTGCATTGTATTTGTAAGGTTTTATTGTGTTCTCATTGTTTAAAACCATTTCTATCTGCAACCCCTATTCTGACAAAGTTGGGAGGTTGTGTAAAATGTAAATTGAAAAAAAAAAGAAGCTAATTTCATTAGCCCATACCTTAATCACAAGGAAACATAGTAAACACATAAAATGTTTAAACAAATAGATGGTTCCTTTGAAAAAAGTAAATTTGAAGTTTATAAAAGTTATACATTTAGAGCTGGAAACTTGGTTCTCTGATGCACTCAGATTAATCTGAGTCATTCATTAAAGTGATCTGTTTCACTGAGTCCTTTGAGTCAGTCAAGCAAACACCTCAATAATCTTAAACATAATCAACAACATGGAATAACAACAACAACCTCACTCACTCTCGAGCAAGATGGACATATTTTCTTCCCTGTATGGGAATCAACAGTTAGCAAATACAGTTTCAGTGTTATATCTTATACAGGGCGAAGCTGGAAGAGTCACCCAATAATTGTCAGTTTCTTGTCTGAGTGGGCGCGGCTTAAGTGATGTCATGAATCCACAACACCAATTTGTCTAGAAGTGCTCATTGATGAAGCACAAAAAATCTGTTGCAGATCGGATGATGTAGCACTGAAATATAACAGTTGGAATAGGATAGTTGGAGTAGGGTGTGCACTAAAGTCAAAAGTTGAACATCAATACCAATGTGTGTGGAAGTGCTCAATAATGATGTACAATAAATCTGGTACAGATCGGATGATATTATGTCACTGAGATATGAATGTTGGAATAATGTAGGGGGTACACTGGAGGGTATTGACCACTTATCATGGATGCCTGTTCAAGTGGTGGATAATGATGGAGCATAGTGATTTTGGTGCACCTCAGTTCAAATCTGTGGAATTTAGAGCCAAATGTATGGTGACGGCGTCACATCTGAGATTGTCACGCCAACACGCCCACATCCTCCAGCGAAAACTGTTTGTAATTTAAAGTGTCAGACCAACTTTTTATATGTCTTCTAACACAGGATCATCCTGATTAGTTCAAGGGTGTCAGAGAGGGAGCATTCCAATTAAATGAAAAAAGTGACTTCCTGTTCTGAGGGGTCGGGGCTTTGATGACATCATAACATGACCACAAAGGTCATTGCCTGTCTTCTTTGCCTTAATGTTGTCAGTTAAGGCAGAAATGCATCACTAAACATCGTGAGCTTCACTACCTCCACCATTACAGCGCTTTGTTTGTTTGTCCAAGGTTAGCTTTATTTTTTTACATTTCCTCATGGGCCGAGCGATTATACTATTCACATAAAATATTTAAAAATGTTCTTGTAGAAACAATTCCTGAATGTTCCTGTACAACTGGGTAAGGTTACAGTAGACCTAGCCCATTACTGGAGTTTTAATTAGGTATTTTAAGCTACTAATAAACATGATGGGTCATATTGCTTTATGCTAGGCCATTGGTAAGTAGGAGTGATTATTATTATATTTTCATATTGACTAGTGAGTTTCTTTCCTAAAAGTTAACTTAGGCTACACTGTGTTTCTTAGACTGTGGCTAGGATGCGTTAGAGAAGCGGAGTGTGCTTTATTCACACATGGAGAGCTGTTGGTCAGGATACTTCTTGTTGTGCCATTAACTCTAATAGTTGTTGAATCAAATGTTTACTTGTGTAGTTAAACTAGATGTTAAACAACCCATTAAAATACACCAGAATGCAGGAAATGGCATCTACATTATTCAAAAATTTCTGTACAAATGATTCTGAAGCCAATAACCACTGTGCTACTAATCAAGTACACATATGGTGTTCAAAGTGCACTCATTTTAACTCAGTCTTTGTGGTTTGAGTTAATCGGGTGGTGGTGGCCTGGGATGGTCTCAAATTCCTGATTTTACTGCACTGTGAACACAGCTGGTGTCATCAGGTCTAAAACCCATCAGAAACACTTTAGACTAAACATATACTCACCAGTGATGTCAGTGATTTATACATTTACAACAAAATGAACTTGTTTAATGAAAAGAACTCTAACAAACATTTAATTAAAATCTGCAGCTGAACAAACTCAAATAACAGAAGTTAGTTCTTAGGGACATGCCTAAGGATGACAGTTTCATTTTACATTAGTAGCCAACTGAGACAGATCTTTTTTAACCAAGAGACATCCAGGTCAGCCACTTGTGTAAAGCCACGTCATGTGGGCCTACAGTACAATGAGGTTCAAGATACAGTAGTTTACACTCAATAGACTAGATCAGGGCTCATCAACTGGTGTCCCACGGGCCGGAAATGGCCCGCGGGTGACTTCAATACAGCCCACTTCATTAAAAAAAATAAAAAAATAAATTGGGGGGTGGGGGTGGGGACTTCTGGGGTTGGGTTCTGTTTATTGCATTTATGATTCAATGCAATAAAATAAACAAATTTAAAAGGTAAAAGATCATTGTAAACTTTTGTTTATTTATATAAAGATTTTAATCATTGGATGTCCGGCTACGGCCCCCTGTTGGCTTTCAGAATCTGTGGGCCCCTGAACAGTTTAGTTGAATAGCCCTGGACTAGATTAAAGGCTTCCAGACCACCAGTAAGGCCCTGTTTACATGAAAACTATTTCTGGTGAAAATGGAAGAGTTTTGTTCCGTTTGTACTGTTCATTTACATGAAAATAGTGAATGTTTTTTTCTGACAATGGCACAATTTGAGAATGGGGTTCAGAGTGCAGTGGTTCAAAAATGCCCTGGTCTCTGTTGTCATGTAAACTGAAAAAAATATATATTTTCAGTCAGGGAATCCCTCTCTCGTGCACAGTCTGACACAAAACATAATGGCTTCCTACAATCCACAGAAACATAAATTATCGACAATGGACTGGCATGATTCCCAGTCAATGCTCTCTTGAAATTTGGTGGTTTTATGATTCAAAGTCACTATAAGCAACAGTTAAACCTCATCGTCTGTCCATACAAATATTTTATTCTCTGCCATCTCGATCATTGTATCGGCTTTCAGGTAGAACATTTTTTTACAATTGCGCACTTAGTTTCAAGTTTCAACGAACACGACACCATCTAGTGGCGTGGCTAGGGAATTACACGTTTTCCACATCTACCGTTGCTGTGTAAACAGAGACTATGATTAGAACATTTTCAAGTAAATTT
This sequence comes from Garcialebias charrua, assembly GCA_038048925.1. Classification (NCBI taxonomy): domain Eukaryota; kingdom Metazoa; phylum Chordata; class Actinopteri; order Cyprinodontiformes; family Rivulidae; genus Garcialebias; species Garcialebias charrua. The sequence goes on from JBBPBX010049066.1 coordinate 3,960, forward strand.
GTTAATAGAAATGGGAGAGAAAAAAGGCGTTTTCATTGGATCATTGTTGTGCGAACAGGGCCTAAAACAGGCCAGAAGACATCTTGAATGCATATTTAGAGTCTTCACACAACCAGGATTGATGTTAGTGCCAGGCCTAGGGCTGGGCGATATGGCCCGAAATTAATAACTCGATATTGTTAAGATACATTGTGATATACAATATATATCTTGATATTTTTTCTTTCCATAAATAACAAAAATATATTTCTGAGTCAAAGCTTTGTCCCAGTTGCCACACAGGCACTTTATTTTTCATTTACCCTTTATTTATCCAGGTAGTCTCATTGAGCCAGGAGAACTCATTTTCAAGAGAGACCTGTTAGGGAGCAGATGGTGGGGGTTAGGGCCTTGCTCAGGGGCCCAGAGTGGGGCGAATGAAGGTGGAGGCAGGTGTGGGTGTTTCACCTTTTTCCGCCAACAATTTTGATGTTGTCGGTACCGGGGCTTGAACCGGCGATCTTCCAATCACAGGCCCATTGTCTCTAACCTCTGCGCCACCAAGCATTAACTAGCAATAACTGTACAAAATAAATGTCTAAACAATAAACAATTTACATATATTAAAGTTTGTTTTTAGGCATTTATGTACATATACAAGTGTGGGAGTGGTGGCACAGAGGTTAAGAAGGTGAGCTTGTGATTGGAAGATCGACGGTTCAAGCCCCGCAACATCAACAAAAAAACGTGGGTGGTATAAGTGAAGCAGTCACACCTGTCTCCACCCTCATCTGCCCCACTCTGGGCCCTTGAGCAAGGCCCTTAACCCACACCATCTGCTCCCCCAGGAACCCTAAATATCAGCTCACTGCTCCACACAGAGGGCTGTGGTAGCTCGGTGGTCTGTGGTTGTGTCAGGAAGAACATCTGGCGTAAAAACAATTGCCAAGTCTTTGTGCGACTAGTTCGCTGTGGAGACCCCTGACGAAGGGAGAAGCCGAAAGCAAAAAAAATTACAAGTACAAGTTTCAAGACATTTGATAATGTCAATAGAAAAATCAAAGCAAATATGTTCTTGTTTTTAGTATTTCACCCAGTTGTACTGATTTATTGTTTTATACACTACTCTTATTTGTACTACATTTTTACTGCAGTTTATTGTTATTGTTTACTGTTATTGTTGTCTGTACTTTATTTTTTCTGTCTGGAACAGGTCCCTCTTGTAAATGAGTCCTCATGACTCAATGAGACTAGCCTGTATAAAAAAGGTTGAATGAATGTAAAAGTTGTGCGTGTACTAGAAAAATACATTTCTGAGTCAAAGACTTGTCACACAGGCACATTTAGTAACAGCAGTTGTAACTACAAAATAAATGTCTAGAAAATAAACTATTTACATATATTAAAGCAAAGCCAGCAGATTTTCAAGTAGAAGTATATCATTTATATGAATATGTCAATTTATATCGCAAATAAAATTATATTGATATTAAAAAAATATCGAGAGTTGCCCAGCCCTAGCCAGGCCTGAATGAGAATCACAATGTAACTGGTGAATTCAATTTAATGAGAAACAGAGTAATGCTACATCAGTGTGGGGAAAAAAGTTGTGCAATATTTATTAATGATTAAAGTCTAACAATCTAGGGACATTACCTGATACCATATGTATGGCTGCTTCCACATCCGAACCAACACGGGAGCTGATTGGACAAAACAGAATGGTGACCTGGCTTTCCTTCCTGTCTCTTTTTTCCAACCAGAGCCCTTTCGACACTTGTCTCATCAAATCTTCATCAGCCCCAAAGGTTATCCCTGCCGTGATCACGTGAACCTTAACTGTGTTTGGTAACAAATTAGAAAGCAGACGAAAATGTTAACAGGGCAGAAAGAATTACTGGAAGCAGTTTCTTTGTATAAACAGTGACGCTTACTCACCTACTGGACTGAACTGCTTTGGACCTAATGTGAGAAAGACAGCAGTGTTACAGTTGGATTGAAGATACAACATAAAACTTCAGTGATATTTAAAAACAAGAATTTGGAGAATGGGTTGGACCACTGCACCAACTGCCAAGCATTGTTAAGGCTGGCTTCTTAAGGCTGGCTGCTCATACCATCACAGTCCCTGTGACCCACATCTTTAACCTGTCCATAAGCCAAAACTCCATTCTGGATGTAGGGCTGGGCGATATGGACAAAAATTCATATCTCGATATTGTTGTGATATATCGCAATATACGATATATATCTCAATATAATTTTCTTTCCATAAAGAATAACAAAAATATATTTCTGAGTCAAAGCTTTGTCCCAGTTGTCACACAGCAACATTTATTAACAAACAGCTGTAACTCTACAAAATAAATGTCTAAAAAATGAACTATTTACATACATTACTTTATTTTTTAGACATTTATTTACACCTATTAAATAATAATCCTCTTCAGCTGAGGGCAGCTGTGGCTGAGAGGCTAGAGCAGTCTCCTCCAATGGGAGAGCTGGGAGTTCAATTCCACCAGCAGTCACATGCTGAAGTGTTCCTGGGCAGTGGGCAACACTGAACCCCTCATTGCCTCTGATGTGTGTCCCATCAGTGTATGAATGTGATAAAGTACTGATTATTCTTTGTACAGTTCTAGTAGAGTGCTGTATGAATGGGTAAATGAGGACACAGATTGTGTTTTAAAGAGCTTTGAGTGTCTTGATAAGATAGAAAGGTGCTTTCACTTTAGTCAGTGTGTTTGTGAACTGCAGTAAATGTGAGCCTCCACTCAGAAACGTGAACCGAGAGGCGGAGACATTATTATTATTAAATCAGCAGTTTATCATATCGCTAAATACACGGTCAGGCTCACTTTACCGCAGTGTCTTAGCTGTGGAAGAAGACGGCTAAAGCGTTAGCCATCTTGTTAGCCGCTAAGGACCGTATCTTTAGCGATATGATAAACTGCTGATTTATTATGGTCTCCACCTCTCTCTGCTCCTCTCATAAAGCTCTGTGGTGCGCGCACGGCTAAATGAGCTCAGACCCGTGGTTTGTTTTAAGGAAGCAGCAGGCTGTAAAAACACTCGGTTCTGCCGTTTCACGGTTCATGCTCCACTCCGCTGTTTAAATGGTGAAAAAGATTCGTAGTTCCGACCTTTCGTCGGGATTATTTTCAGCATGGTCTACAAAAATACTTTTTCTGCCCTCATCTGACAATTTAAATCCAAACTAGCTCAGAAAGAACATTGTTTTTCCCCCTCAGCAGCTAGCGGCTCTTTTCATATCTGCCGTGTTTACTTGTGCTGAAAGTCTCCGCAGCTCAGCCCTCCTGCAGGCAGGTAGGAGGGGCTGGGTCTGTGATCAGTTAAGGAGAAGGAGGGGGGCGAGTGGGAGAAAACAGACAGCAGGAGGATTCTCAATATAAACGATATAGCCATTTTAACCATCGTACATTCAAAAACTCGCGATACATCGAGTATATTCGATACATCGCCCACCCCTATCTGGATTCGTGGAAAACCATCTTTGTTATTCCTTTGCTGAAGGGAGGTGCCCCCACTGAACAACTATCAACAGATCTCTAAACTCTGCATTTTAGCCAATGTTCTAGAAAAACTGATACACTCTCAAATCAAAAAGTATTTGGACTCATTTAACATCTTACCTCTCCATCAATCTGGTTTCAGGAAATAACTCAGCACAATGACTGCTTCACTGAAGGTTCTTAATGACGTTCCTGAAGCATTGGATGCTAAGGATTATTGTGCTACACTTTTCTTAGACCTGTTTAAAGCTTTTTACATTGTGGATCATAACATCTTGTGTCATAAGCTCTCAGAAATCTTTTCCTCAGATCACACCATTGGTTGGTTCTCTAACTATCTTTCCGATCGGAGGCAATGTGTTCAACATAATGGTACTTCAAGTCATTTAACAGTCAACAATGGTGTACCACAACGCTCAGTCTTAGGACCCACCCTCTTTACAATCTACATAGATAGTCAGTCCCAGCAGTTCTTCCTCCAATTTTAGTTAAATTGTAAGATGTATAAGAATGGAACGTTATTTAAGTTTACAGAAACTGTTTTATTATAACCATTACAGAAACTGTTTTATTATAACCATTACAGTGTGAGTACAAACTAGCAATAGCAATAATGACCATTAGGGTGTCAAATAATTAGGAAACAGGTTTTACTCGCTGTGAGTTAACCACAGTCAGGCCTTTACCAGGCCCACAAATGGGCCATGGTCTCAAAAAGGCCATACAGTGTACTTTGTATTTTAACAATTCGCAAGCTTTGGTGTCCAGCTTTTCTCATCACGATGGAGAATTCCTGAATGAAGAGACTGATGACGGATCCCCACACCAGACTGGATCCTGCTGAAACAAAGGTGGACAGGACCCCACCAGGGGGTGGAAAGGACATCACACACAGTCTGTCTCCAGAGGAAGAGCGACACCTGTTACAACTGCAGCCACACCCCTGAAAAGGAGCTGAACCAATCGTTAAGCTAGGTTGAGATCGATCTGGTTGAGCAGAGCTCCCCACTTTGCCAGGACAAGTGGTCTGACTACTCCCACCCCCAGAAAGCCACAATACACCCACTTTTGCCCCACTTTAGCTGGACCCCTTATCCCTTATTCCCTCGAGCTGAACTTATCTTTTATCCCCCACCAAGAAGAAGCAAGAAGACGGACACACTGAAGAAAAATGTTTTGATCTGTTTCATTCTTAATTCAAAGGTTCATAAAGAACCCAATTTATGGTCATTAAAAAAGCTAGATTTGTGAAAAGATGTTACGTGAGTCCTAAACAGACCGCTGTCAGAGAGGCATGAAGCAATGTCGTGTTTTCCTTCCACAGAGAACCATCAAGCTCCCCCCCCCCCCCGGGGGGGTGTGAGAGGGGGGGTGTTCTACGACATTCACACAGCATCTTAGAAAATTAAAGCCTAATGCCCATACTTAAATCTGGGTATCGGCCGATACGATCCAGTTCTGATATCCTTATCATCATTGATTTTATATGAGGCTGTAATAATCTCCCCTCAAGTACAATGTGTACACATATATGCATGCATGTCCAAAAAGGCAGCTTGAGATAAGTTTTATTAATGTTGGATAAGTTTCAAAGTTAGAATAAAATTCTGCTAACACAAAACGTGTTTTTTTTGTTCCTAGCTTTAAAGTGGGTAATAAAGTGATTAATTAAAGTGATTGTTTGTTTAAAGTTTTTATATATAATTTTAAATAATGGGGTGATGTAAGTTTTTCTTCTTTCTGCACTCTTTTCATTCAATGTTTTCTTTTTGACAAATTTGTTTTATTTTGTCTCTTTTAAATGAATGAATAAATTAATTAAATAAAATATTAAACGGCTTTGCATCTGCTAAGTTCATCAAAGTCAAAGTCAAAGTCAACTTTATTGTCAGATCTGCAATATGTACAGTACAGGACATACACAGGACCGAAATTGCGTTTCTCTCAGTCCCTCGGTGCAACAGTAAACATCTAAACATTGAAACACTGAAACATATAATAATAGACATAAGCATAAAATAGTAAAACTAACACTGTCCTGAGTTTTTGCATAGTGGTATAAGAGTATGAAAATTTACACCAACTCTAAAACTAAAACTAAAACATTAAACATTTAATGAACATAATACTGTCCTGAGTTTTTGCATACTAGTATAAAAAAGAGTATAAAAAGTATAACTAAAATAAACTAAAGGTTTCTAGCATTGACATTTGCAAAGTGGCAAAGCAGCGTATGAGTTAATGTGCACAGTATATGTATGAGGTAGTAGTTGATGTTGTTATAGAGGCAAAAAGTGGCATATGCAGTAAGGCACATTGGGCATCCCTAAATAAGACCGTTCAGAGCACACTGTATATGTATCAGCAGTGGTGTAGATATTAGAGTAGTGTACTGTAAATGTAAACAGTAGTAATTAAATGTAAGCAGTAGTAATAAAAGTAAACAGTATTAATAAATGTAAACAGAGAATGTAAACAGTATTATGACTATAGGCAGTGATGTAATACAAACATTAGTGCAAGTATGAGAAGTAGTGCAAACTGTATGAGCACATGACCGAGAGTTTAGTGAATAACCCGTTTGATGACACAGAGTCCAGTGTTAAAATCTTTGTGTTGTGTGGTAATGTGTGAGAAAGTTTTAGTGTTAAGGCAGTTCAAATGGGAGGGGGGGCAGAGCAGGCAGAGTGTTTAGCATCCTGACTGCCTGATGAACAGAGCTGTCTCTCAGTCTGCTGGTTCGAGCCTGGAGACTCCTCAGTCTCCTCCCTGATGGCAGCAGTCTGAAGCAGCTGTGTAGTGGGTGTGTGGGATCACCTGCCATGCAGTGGGCTTTCCGAGTGAGGCGTTTGCTGTGTAAGTCCTGCAGTGAGGGCAAGGAGGTGCCCACGATCTTCTCAGCTGCTCTCACAATGCGCTGGAGGCTCTTGCGGCAGGATGCAGTACATGCACCAAACCACACAGTGATGCAGCTGGTCAGGACACTTTCTATGGCACCTCTGTAGAAGGTGCTCATGATGGGGGTTGAAGCTCCAGCCCTTTTCAGCTTGCGGAGAAAGTAGAGACGCTGGTGAGCCTTCTTTGCCAGTGCTGCAGTGTTCCTGCTCCAGGACAGGTCCTTTGAGACGTGCACTCCCAGGAACTTGGTGCTGTCTACTCTCTCCACTGCGGTGCTGTTGATGGTCAGAGGGGCATGTTGGGCATCCCTCTTCCTGAAGTCCACAACAATCTCCTTTGTCTTCTCCACGTTGAGAGTGAGATTGTTGTGTCCGCACCACAAGGCCAGGCGGCTCACCTCGTTCCTGTAGTCCGTCTCATCGTTGTTGCTGATGAGACCCACCACTGTTGTGTCGTCCGCAAACTTGATGAAGTGGTTGGAGCTGTACGATGGTGTGCAGTCGTGTGTTAGCAGGGTGAATAGAAGGGGGCTCAGCACACATCCTTGTGGGGCCCCTGTGTTCAATGTGATGGTGCTAGATGTGTTACTCCCGACCCGCACTGTCTGTGGTCTCCCGGTCAGGAAGTCTAGCAGCCAGTTACACATTGAGGTGTTCAGCCCCAGACTGTCCAGTTTAAGGATGAGCTGTTGGGGGATGATGGTGTTGAATGCCGAGCTGAAGTCGATGAACAGCATTCTAACATAGGAGTCCTTCGTGTCCAGATGTGTGAGAGCTGTGTGAAGGGCAGAGGAGATGGCATCGTCGGTTGAGCGATTAGGTCGGTATGCAAATTGGAAGGGATCCAGGGAGGCAGGGAGGACAGATGTGATGCTTTTCATGACTAGCCGTTCAAAGCACTTCATCAGGATGGGGGTGAGTGCTACTGGGCGATAGTCATTGAGGCATGCGGGCGTTGCCTTCTTTGGGACAGGGATGATGGTGGTGGCTTTGAGACAGGTGGGGACGATGGCCTGGCTCAGTGAGATGTTAAAGATGTCCGTGAAGACCGCTGCGAGTTCCCCTGCACAGTCCTTCAGCACACGACCAGGTATGTTGTCAGGACCAGAGGCCTTCCGGGCGTTAATCTTGATGAATGATCGCCTTACGCTGTCTGAGGACAGCGTCAGCACCTGGCCATCAGGAGAGGGGGGGAGTTTATGTGCTGGTGTGCTGTTACTTGTCTCGAACCGAGCAAAGAACTCATTCAGTTCATTCAGCGCAGAGGCTGAGCTGTCACAGGTCTGGGGGGATGGTTTGTAGTTTGTGATGGTCTGTATTCCCTGCCACAGACTGCGTGTATCCCTGCTGTCCTTGAAACGGTGAGCTATTTTCCCAGAATACTGCCTCTTTGCCTTTCTGATGCCCCAGTCCAGGTTGTTTCTGGCTGCCCTCAGGCCCACCTGATCTCCCGCTTTGAAGGCAGCATTCCTGGCTTTCATGAGTCTGTGAACCTCAGCTGTCAGCCATGGCTTCTGGTTAGCCCGAACAGTGATGGTTTTAAGGTTGGTTACATCATCAATGCACTTGGTGATGTATGAACATACAGTGTCTGAGTACTCCTGGAGACATGTGGTGTTGTTTGTGGTAGCAGCTTCTTTGAACATACTCCAATCTGTGGTGTCAAAACAGTCCTGGAGTGCCTCTGAAGACCCCTCTGGCCACACTCGTATCTGCTTGCGGACTGGTTTTGTGACTTTCACCAGTGGCCTGTATGCTGGCTTTAGCATAACACAGATATGGTCAGAAGCACCAATGTGGGGGAGGGGGATGGCTCTGTAGGAATTTTTCATGGTGGTGTAAACCTGGTCCAGGGTGTTGTTTCCTCTTGTTGCAAAGTTTATGTTTCTGTATGTTTTTGGAAGAACACTCTTTAAATCTGCTTGGTTGAAATCACCAGCCGTGATGAGAAAAGCATCAGGGTGGGCTGTTTGTTGCTCACTGATGTGCACATATAGTTCATTTAGTGCCTCACCTCTATCTTTGCTGTTGGAGCTTGGAGGGATATATACAGCAACAATCATAACAGCTGTAAACTCCCTCGGTAAGTAGAACGGTCTGCATTTAATAGTCATAAACTCCACAAAAGGTGAGCAGTGTTTGTAGACCACAGCAGCATCACGACACCATGCGTTGTTGATGTAAACACAGAGCCCGCCTCCGCGAGTCTTACCTCCCTTGATGAAAGCTCGGTCCGCTCTGTAGCATGTTAGCTGCTCCAGCTGAATAGCATGGTCCGGAACGTTAAACCAACACAGACATGTTCCTGTTTTTAGTATTTTACATTGTTTTATAATGTAGCTGTTTATGTTTCGTTTTTTTAATACTGTACAGTTTTCTTGTAATTTTTAATTAATATGCTTTTTTATGATTGTCTACTGTTGTACTGATAAATATCTCCTGGAGGGTAAACTATAAGGCTGCAAGTATCAAGCTGCGAAATCCTTAATTTTCTACAATTGATAGTGGCTGGTCATTAATTACGATGAAGTTTAGCAACTTCTTGGTAAATATTTGAGCTCCATGGCTTCAGCGGGACGCCACTCTCGCTGAACCGAAACACAAGCATCCCAACCCGGCCAGCCGCATCCCCATCTTGGTGGAGGGACATGCGGAGAGCAGCTGACCAAAATTAGAGCACACGCCCCGGATTGAAAAAGAAAAACACACCGCTGAAGCAACAGAGCTCAAATGTTTACAGAGAAGTAAGCTCCGTGGCTTCAGCTGTGTGTTTTTCTTGTTCAATCCTGGGTGTGCACTCTGATTTCAGTCAGCTGCTCTCCGCATGTCCCTCCACCGAGATGGGGATACGGCTGGTCGGGTTAGGATGCTCATGTTTCGGTTCAGCGAGAGTGGCGTCCCGCTGAAGTCCCGGAGCTCGACTGTCCAACGTGAAACTAACTTGACCGCGGTTTAATGTGGTGCTATGGCTCTTCAGACATTGAACGTTGCTGTCTTGCGGTGTTGAGTGTAAAATACTTCCACACAGTGGACATGTTACAATGACAAGTTGGCTAGCTGCTAAGATGCTACTCACCAGTGTTGCCAGATCTCACAACAGAAACAAGCGACCAGCTCCATGAAAACAAGCCCAAAACAAGTAACTCACTTTTTGAAAACAAGTCCAAAAACAAGCCAACTGAGTACTCACTCAGTCCTCACGTTGTAGCTGGCTGCAAACTATGAAATGGATTTCATGAATTTGAGGCGGGTCTTGTTACTCTGGTTGCATGAGACACGCCTCGGTTCAGGAACTCCATTCCATAGCTTGAAGCCAACGTGCATCATGGATCAGAAATATCGTCAGGTTGGATCAAAAATCAGATACGTAAATTATGCTGGTATTGGAGGCCGATACCGGATCTGTCCCATCCCTATTTATTATGACATGACCTCATTCCTGTTTTTATTAGGTGCACAGAGCTGATTATCAAAACCTATCACTTCCCAAGAACAGACAAAACACGAAATGTTCACCTCCAGTTTATCGCCTGAGAAAGATGTGCGCCTGAGGAGATGTGTTTGACCTTGCTGATTATTGTTTTCTGTGTCACTTGCCTGAATAAAAGATGGACTCAAATCTTAGAAAGGTGGAGTTCATCCTGACCCTGGTCAGTGGTGGATTTCCCCTCTTTGCAAAGAGCCGTTCAAAATCTCACACTGTTGTCTTGTGTGAATTATTTCTTTAAAGGTTCAGGTGTATCAGCTGATGTATTTATGCCATGAAATTAGCATATGATTTTGTTTCCCGGGCAAGCTTTTTTTTTACTGGTATTATTGTGAACGATATGATATGGCCCAGACCTATTCTGAACTGATCAGGGCACTACGCTTACAGGTTTGAGCCAGAAAATCGTCCAATTTAAACAAACTTTTCCAATGTTGCCAAGAAGAACTGTAAATTAATAAAATGAGGCTGGAAAATGCATGCGGCTAAAAAAACAAGTGTGGTCAATGTGCAACTTGCTAGGGACATTTCACCAAATATTAGTGGGTACTCATATACAAAAGTGTTTTCAACTCACACAACCTCAACAAGTCAACCAAGCTCAAAGTTTACAATTGATTTCATTTACTATATGGAAGTGAAACACAGATCTGTACCAGCATGAACAGACAACCATGTACCATCCAACATCACCTTCGCCTGATAATGAATATTCAATTAAACTAATTTGTCAGCAACATGGACGTCTTGGTATGTGCAGGTGTTGAAGACATTGAACTGAAACTGACTGGAAGCAACTGCTGGCTTGGCCATGCTTTGCAGACTGGGGGGTGACAGTTCTGTCGTTGTCTGTATGGGGAACTAACTCAGGGGACTTGACCTGTTGGTCAACCAAAACTGTGGTTTAAAGACAATTGATAAAATCCCTTTAAAAGTGCTCATGTGCGTAGTCACTGAATGAGACACTGTTGTGAAAATAGGGCTGGACGATAGGGCCAAAACTTTTATCACAATATATTTTTTAGTTTTGGTCGATAGCGATATAATTCGATATCGATATAAACAATATAAACGCCTCAGAAAAACTACAAACTATACAAATAAATTAATGTTCACCTTGTATTTGTATTTACCCTTCAAAAAATTTGAAATCCGTATCAAATGAACATAAAATTATCTGCTTTGTCATTATTAAAAGTTTTAACTTTAAACAACAACTTTAAAATTGACAGCATTGAAATTAATAGTTAATTAAATAAAAAATGTGGGTGTAGTTATTGATGAGAAGCTGACATGGAAATCTCATGGAAATTACTTAAGAATAAAAATAACAAAATTGATTGCATTACTGTATAAAGTAAAAGAGATTTTGAATGACAATATTGTATAATGTAATGATTGTTCCATATCTACTGTATTGAAGTTTGAGGAAAAGCATACAAAACAAATCCTATTTTATTTTACAAAAAAGAACTATACGAATTATTAGTAGGAAGTTCTATGGTCACCCAACAAATACATTATTTCATCAGTTGAAATTAGTAAAATTTTATAATTTGGTTGAACATAGTATTTTACAAGTCATGTATAAAGCTCATAAAAATATTACTCCCAAATATTCAATTTAAAAAAAAGTCTATAACCTTAAGAGAATGTAAATGTTTGTAAAACCTTCATTTAGAACCAGTGTGAAGGAGCTGTGTTGTAATTCAGGGAATAGGATTGTGGAGTTGACTTGATATCACCATAAACATTTATAAAACTATTTATATGTTTTAAAATATGATTAAGTTAAAGTTGTTGGGAAGGTATAGTGCAGGTGAAGGATACCTGAAGTTTTTTTGTTTTCAGTTCGGAAATTGTTCAAGTGAAGGTTGTTGTTGTTTGTTTGTAGTTCTTTGTATTTTCTAAATAAGGGGCAGAAATTATAAAAAAATATATTCTTTTTGATTAATTTGTTTTATTTTGAATGAATAAATGATTTTTTTTAAAGCAGTGCGGGGGATGCTGTTTCAGGGACACGTTGGCTCAAACTTTTATTGTGCTTCATCTTCTGACTCTCATCATATTCTATCAAGTGGAAACTCTTCAGATCAAACAAGTTAGATGAGTTCCCACTGCTAGATGGAACGACTCTTTGTCACTGAAACCTGCAGTTTTTCAGATCTTAGAAAGCTGAACCACTTCCACACCGGCAAATTAGTCTTTCCTCTCTTATCATGATGTCATCTGCTTTCTCTTCGCATGTGAAACCTTGTTCAGTCACATTCTGACGGTCATGGGCACTCGTTTTGAAGTGAAAACGTGCGTTGGAGATTAGATTAGCTTAGCCTGATACCGCTAACGCTTTTTGGACGCGAGCTCTGCGTAACATCTACATCACCACACACTTACGTAGTTGTGTCACAGCTTTTTCTGTCCGGGTTGAAACTGAAGCTGCCGCTTCAACCCGAACAGAAAAATAAAACGCTGTAATCCTATTGAAATATCAAAAATATGCTTAAAACTTATACTGAATAAAAGTATATTGTGAGATATATTGATATCAAATTATTGTCCAGCACTATGTGAAAGAATGACAAAGATGGAGGTGATATGTGACCATCACAATAGATACAGCTGTATGAGTAAAGGAAAAAGAAAAGAGAAGAAGAGCAGAAACAAGCTGTGTAACAACTGTCAGTAGTTCACAAGGCAAGTGACCAAGGTGAAAACTCTTTGATTTGGTTTAAATTGTCTGTCATATCATATCACGTGTAGCAACTTGTAAATTAAAGTTGAAATGAAGGTAACCTGTATCTTTAAGGTTTCTGGGAGCACTTCAATATGACTGGTGCTGGTGGAGTTTGTTTTGTATTCATCAAATATAAAAATTAATCAACACAAGAGAGGCCCCCCTGACAGCAGATTGAGACTGTTAGTGCAACGCATTACATTAAGTCATGTGGATCTTCCAGTTGCCTGCTCAAAGAGTCAAAAAGGCATTCAATACAAGATCAACTGGACTTTATTTGTTGCAAAAGACGTTTCGACCCCTATCCAGGGGGCTTTTTCAATTCACTTGTGTAAGAAATTCAATTGTGAATTGAAAAAGCCCCCTGGATAGGGGTCGAAACATCTTTTGCAACAAATAAAGTCCAGTTGATCTTGTATTGAACGCCTTTTTGATTTATCATGTCCTGGACGACTGAGAATCTTCACCAGCATACTGCTCAAAGAGCTTATTTTATTGAACATGCTGATATTCATACACATCAGTTCACAAGGCAAGTCACCAAGGTGAAAACTTTTATTTTGTTTAAATTGTCCGTCACATCATTTCACGTGTAGCAGTTAATAAATTAAAGGCTTTCAGATTAAAACAAATGATACATACCTGTCCAGAGTCTGGATACAATAGACATTTTTGGTTTCTGGAAATGAGAGAAAAAAATAATTAAACTAAACATTGAGTCAGGAGTCAAAGAGTCAGAGTCAGAGATTCTTTATTGTCATTTGCACCACATGTTGTACATGTGATGAAACGAGATTATGTACACAGGGTCCCAGTTACATCCAACAGTAAAAAGTAAAGAAAAACATTAATAAGATCCAAGATATGAACAAAGAAAAACATCAGCTAAAAATACACTAAGCAATAATAGCATACAAACATGACTTCGAACAGCAGCACGAACACGAGTCTGTGTGAGCAGATGAGTATGAATGAACACAACAACATGAAACAGATCAGCTGCAACATGAAACAAATCAGCGACAACATGAAACAGATCAGCAGCAACATGAAACAGATCAGCAGCAACATGAAACAGATCAGCAGCAACATGAAACAGATCAGCAGCAACATGAAACAGATCAGCAGCAACATGAAACAGATCAGCAGCAACATGAAACAGATCAGCAGCAACATGAAACAGATCAGCAGCAACATGAAACAGATCAGCAGCAACATGAAACAGATCAGCAGCAACATGAAACAGATCAGCAGCAACATGAAACAGATCAGCAGCAACATGAAACAGATCAGCAGCAACATGAAACAGATCAGCTGCAACATGAAACAGATCAGCAGCAACATGAAACAGATCAGCAGCAACATGAAACAGATCAGCAGCAACATGAAACAGATCAGCAGCAACATGAAACAGATCAGCTGCAACATGAAACAGATCAGCTGCAACATGAAACAGATCAGCTGCAACATGAAACAGATCAGCAGCAACATGAAACAGATCAGCTGCAACATGAAACAGATCAGCAGCAACATGAAACAGATCAGCAGCAACATGAAACAGATCAGCAGCAACATGAAACAGATCAGCAGCAACATGAAACAGATCAGCAGCAACATGAAACAGATCAGCAGCAACATGAAACAGATCAGCAGCAACATGAAACAGATCAGCAGCAACATGAAACAGATCAGCAGCAACATGAAACAGATCAGCAGCAACATGAAACAGATCAGCAGCAACATGAAACAGATCAGCAGCAACATGAAACAGATCAGCAGCAACATGAAACAGATCAGCAGCAACATGAAACAGATCAGCAGCAACATGAAACAGATCAGCAGCAACATGAAACAGATCAGCAGCAACATGAAACAGATCAGCAGCAACATGAAACAGATCAGCAGCAACATGAAACAGATCAGCAGCAACATGAAACAGATCAGCAGCAACATGAAACAGATCAGCAGCAACATGAAACAGATCAGCAGCAACATGAAACAGATCAGCAGCAACATGAAACAGATCAGCAGCAACATGAAACAGATCAGCAGCAACATGAAACAGATCAGCAGCAACATGAAACAGATCAGCAGCAACATGAAACAGATCAGCAGCAACATGAAACAGATCAGCAGCAACATGAAACAGATCAGCAGCAACATGAAACAGATCAGCAGCAACATGAAACAGATCAGCAGCAACATGAAACAGATCAGCAGCAACATGAAACAGATCAGCAGCAACATGAAACAGATCAGCAGCAACATGAAACAGATCAGCAGCAACATGAAACAGATCAGCAGCAACATGAAACAGATCAGCAGCAACATGAAACAGATCAGCAGCAACATGAAACAGATCAGCAGCAACATGAAACAGATCAGCAGCAACATGAAACAGATCAGCAGCAACATGAAACAGATCAGCAGCAACATGAAACAGATCAGCAGCAACATGAAACAGATCAGCAGCAACATGAAACAGATCAGCAGCAACATGAAACAGATCAGCAGCAACATGAAACAGATCAGCAGCAACATGAAACAGATCAGCAGCAACATGAAACAGATCAGCAGCAACATGAAACAGATCAGCAGCAACATGAAACAGATCAGCAGCAACATGAAACAGATCAGCAGCAACATGAAACAGATCAGCAGCAACATGAAACAGATCAGCAGCAACATGAAACAGATCAGCAGCAACATGAAACAGATCAGCAGCAACATGAAACAGATCAGCAGCAACATGAAACAGATCAGCAGCAACATGAAACAGATCAGCAGCAACATGAAACAGATCAGCAGCAACATGAAACAGATCAGCAGCAACATGAAACAGATCAGCAGCAACATGAAACAGATCAACAGCAACATGAAACAGATCAGCAGCAACATGAAACAGATCAGCAGCAACATGAAACAGATCAGCAGCAACATGAAACAGATCAGCAGCAACATGAAACAGATCAGCAGCAACATGAAACAGATCAGCAGCAACATGAAACAGATCAGCAGCAACATGAAACAGATCAGCAGCAACATGAAACAGATCAGCAGCAACATGAAACAGATCAGCAGCAACATGAAACAGATCAGCAGCAACATGAAACAGATCAGCAGCAACATGAAACAGATCAGCAGCAACATGAAACAGATCAGCAGCAACATGAAACAGATCAGCAGCAACATGAAACAGATCAGCAGCAACATGAAACAGATCAGCAGCAACATGAAACAGATCAGCAGCAACATGAAACAGATCAGCAGCAACATGAAACAGATCAGCAGCAACATGAAACAGATCAGCAGCAACATGAAACAGATCAGCAGCAACATGAAACAGATCAGCAGCAACATGAAACAGATCAGCAGCAACATGAAACAGATCAGCAGCAACATGAAACAGATCAGCAGCAACATGAAACAGATCAGCAGCAACATGAAACAGATCAGCAGCAACATGAAACAGATCAGCAGCAACATGAAACAGATCAGCAGCAACATGAAACAGATCAGCAGCAACATGAAACAGATCAGCAGCAACATGAAACAGATCAGCAGCAACATGAAACAGATCAGCAGCAACATGAAACAGATCAGCAGCAACATGAAACAGATCAGCAGCAACATGAAACAGATCAGCAGCAACATGAAACAGATCAGCAGCAACATGAAACAGATCAGCAGCAACATGAAACAGATCAGCAGCAACATGAAACAGATCAGCAGCAACATGAAACAGATCAGCAGCAACATGAAACAGATCAGCAGCAACATGAAACAGATCAGCAGCAACATGAAACAGATCAGCAGCAACATGAAACAGATCAGCAGCAACATGAAACAGATCAGCAGCAACATGAAACAGATCAGCAGCAACATGAAACAGATCAGCAGCAACATGAAACAGATCAGCAGCAACATGAAACAGATCAGCAGCAACATGAAACAGATCAGCAGCAACATGAAACAGATCAGCAGCAACATGAAACAGATCAGCAGCAACATGAAACAGATCAGCAGCAACATGAAACAGATCAGCAGCAACATGAAACAGATCAGCAGCAACATGAAACAGATCAGCAGCAACATGAAACAGATCAGCAGCAACATGAAACAGATCAGCAGCAACATGAAACAGATCAGCAGCAACATGAAACAGATCAGCAGCAACATGAAACAGATCAGCAGCAACATGAAACAGATCAGCAGCAACATGAAACAGATCAGCAGCAACATGAAACAGATCAGCAGCAACATGAAACAGATCAGCAGCAACATGAAACAGATCAGCAGCAACATGAAACAGATCAGCAGCAACATGAAACAGATCAGCAGCAACATGAAACAGATCAGCAGCAACATGAAACAGATCAGCAGCAACATGAAACAGATCAGCAGCAACATGAAACAGATCAGCAGCAACATGAAACAGATCAGCAGCAACATGAAACAGATCAGCAGCAACATGAAACAGATCAGCAGCAACATGAAACAGATCAGCAGCAACATGAAACAGATCAGCAGCAACATGAAACAGATCAGCAGCAACATGAAACAGATCAGCAGCAACATGAAACAGATCAGCAGCAACATGAAACAGATCAGCAGCAACATGAAACAGATCAGCAGCAACATGAAACAGATCAGCAGCAACATGAAACAGATCAGCAGCAACATGAAACAGATCAGCAGCAACATGAAACAGATCAGCAGCAACATGAAACAGATCAGCAGCAACATGAAACAGATCAGCAGCAACATGAAACAGATCAGCAGCAACATGAAACAGATCAGCAGCAACATGAAACAGATCAGCAGCAACATGAAACAGATCAGCAGCAACATGAAACAGATCAGCAGCAACATGAAACAGATCAGCAGCAACATGAAACAGATCAGCAGCAACATGAAACAGATCAGCAGCAACATGAAACAGATCAGCAGCAACATGAAACAGATCAGCAGCAACATGAAACAGATCAGCAGCAACATGAAACAGATCAGCAGCAACATGAAACAGATCAGCAGCAACATGAAACAGATCAGCAGCAACATGAAACAGATCAGCAGCAACATGAAACAGATCAGCAGCAACATGAAACAGATCAGCAGCAACATGAAACAGATCAGCAGCAACATGAAACAGATCAGCAGCAACATGAAACAGATCAGCAGCAACATGAAACAGATCAGCAGCAACATGAAACAGATCAGCAGCAACATGAAACAGATCAGCAGCAACATGAAACAGATCAGCAGCAACATGAAACAGATCAGCAGCAACATGAAACAGATCAGCAGCAACATGAAACAGATCAGCAGCAACATGAAACAGATCAGCAGCAACATGAAACAGATCAGCAGCAACATGAAACAGATCAGCAGCAACATGAAACAGATCAGCAGCAACATGAAACAGATCAGCAGCAACATGATGTGATATTTCACAGTGATTATTCTGGTTATTTATTCATGAGTCTAACAGCCTCAGGGTAGAAGCTGTTCCTCAGTCTAGTGGTTCTACACTTAATGCTCCTCAACCTCCTTCCTGAGGGGAGTGGGGCAAAAAGGTGTGTGCTGGGTGAGTGGGGTCTTTCATGATGCAGGTGGCTCTTTTCCTGCATCTGGAGGTGTAGATGTCTGTGATGGTGGGGAGACTGACTCCAACATCTTCTGTGCAGCCTTCACCACTCTCTGCAGAGCTTTTCTTTCTGCAACTGTGCAGCCTCCATGCCACACGTTGATGCTGGAGCACAGGATGCTCTCCACTGCACACCTGTAGAAGGAGGTGAGGACTGAGCTTCCAGACCAGCTCGTCTCAGCCGTCTGAGGAAGTAGAGTCTCTGATGACCTTTCTTGATCAGGCTGGTGGTGTTGTTGCTCCAGCTGAGGTTATCATTCATGTGTACACCCAAGTATTTGTAGCTGGAGACCACTTCCACCACAGATCCTCTTATGTTCAGTGGGGCGTGGGTGTGTTTGTTCCTTCTGAAGTCCACAATCATCTCCTTTGTCTTCTTCACATTCATGTGAAGATTATTCTCTTTGCACCAGCTCTCCAGGTGTTCCACCTCCTGTCTGTAGCTGGACTCATCATTGTTTGTGATGCATCCCACCACCGCTGTATCATCCGCAAACTTAACAATATGACAGCCTGGATGTGTGGCTGTACAATCATACATGAGCAGCGTAAACAGGAGAGGGCTCAACACACATCCTTGAGGAGAGCCAGTGCTGAGGATTATGGTGGAGGAGGAGAAGTTATGGCTCCTCAATGACTGAGGTCTGTTTGTTAAGAAGTCTAGTACCCAGTTGCAAATGGAGGGGCTTAGTCCTAGTGTGAATAGTTTGTCCATCAGGGTTTGGGGGATCATGGTGGTGATCATCCTTCTGTTCCAGGTGGGTGAGAGCAGTGTTGACCACAGAGGAGATGGTGTCCTCTGTTGATCGGTCCTTGCAGTGTGTATACTGATGAGGGTCCTTGTTGATGTTGATGGATGTTTTTATGTGGGTCATGACCAGTTTTTCAAATCATTTAACAACTATCGGGGTGAGGGCCACTGGCTGATAGTCATTCAGACCAGACACTGTAGAGCTCTTTGGGACTGGGATGATGGTGGCGGTCTTAAGGCAGGTGGGAACTGTCTCCAGGGTAAGTGAGGTGTTACAGATGTTCAGCACATTAAAGAGCTGATTGGCACATTCTATCAACATTTTCTCAGGGATGTTATCTGGGATGCTTGCTTTGTGCGCATTAATCCTTCTGAAAGTACTCCTTCTAAAACTAAAAAAAAAAAAAAAAAAATTCAATTTTCACTGCATGAATACTTGTCCTAAAATTACTTTGCCTTTGTTTTTTTTAATATTGTTTAGAGAACTAATTAGTGGAGTCAGGGTGCTACTTTGTCCCCTCACTTTACTAATTCTGTCAAAGTCAGAATATATATGGTGGCCATAGAGTTTGATAAAATACTAGAGGGTGCTCTGGTCACATGACCTTTTGATTCACTGCAGGAACAGCAGCCATTACTTAAACAATCAATGTCTGCATGTGGCATTTTGACTAAATAGCGCTGAGTAAGGGCTGACTAAGTAAAAAATGTCAAAAATAATACTGTAATAATATATATAACAATAGAATAACTATAAAGAATTAAAAAATGTCAGAAAGCTGTGTGTGCTATGGATGTAGCAACAGAAGAGGAAAGAGAAAAGTGGAAACATCAACATTGCCTCCTTTCACAAGTCAGCAGACCAGAATTTAAGCTAATAACCTTTAAAAGTACATTTGTAAGCAATAAAGCTGATGCAATAATCACTGTTAACTATTTAATTGGCTAGTAGATATAGTAGTTTCTGTGACATATATTGCTATAATGTACAGGGTGAATCATCTACAATTTAGTACAAACAACTAAATAGGACAAGCTTGTATTTCCTCAGGTAAACACTCATTACTGTATATGCTCTCTGCATGAATTCTGAAAATGTACATTTTAATTTATGATATGGATTAAACACTGATCACTGCAATTGGCAGCAACTAGAATATATACAATTTTACAGGCTAATAAACTTAGTTGGAAATTCATCAAATTTAGTGGAAGTCAAAATTATTAAACTAGCAAAAATATCTTGAAACAATTGTGAAGTCAATCGTTAAGACTACTTTAGATCATTAGACCCAATATATGCTGCTTATATAACATTTAGCTCTTTACATGATTGTTGAATGAAAACATATTACATTACGTTATTGTAAAGATATTACAAATAATGAGTGACACAGAGCCAGTTGGGATTGTTTTGTCCTCTGTGAGTAGTTGTCCGTTTTGGAAGCCATGATGTCACAATGTAAAACAATGGACAGACAGGCCACTGTGCACTCTACTGGTAATGGTAATACATAAGCTGATTTTATCTGCTCGGTGCACAGAAAACAACACTATCTGACCGGGAAGGGAGCCACACGCTGCTCCCACTGCGCGTCTGCAGTGGAAACAGACATCTGTTGACAAGCAGCAAACACAGAGCATTGGGAGCATTTGGATGCGTTCAGTGAGGACCAGGCATAACTCTATGATCACACCACCAACTCGAGGACAAGCGCTCGCACGCACGCGTGCTCACAAACGCGAATGCACACATGCTTTGAATGCTACTTGTTCTAAATTTAGACACTGCCAACCATGAAAGCAAAATGATAGGCGTGTAAGTTTACATCTAAAATACTGTGAAATGCACAATCAACAAGAAGTTATGAAAACAGAAAAGTACCTGTGCTGCGTTGCTGCTGCAAACAAAAGGAGAGTGAAGCTGCTGTTTAAAAAAAGTGGCTGTCAAAAAACAGTTTCACTTTCGTTGATAGTGGTGAAAAAACCACGTGATTTACAGGAAACTCAATCACTGCTGAGCAAAGTCTGGAAGAGATAGTTTGCAGAGCACGTTTGGTAAAAAAACAAAAACTTGCAATCAGCTACAATAAATAAATGTGTCTTATTTTTGTAAGCAACATTTTTAGATTCAAATAAACACAAGCTCATCATACACGCACCCCCCCCCCACACACACACCCACACACACATTAAGGCCTATATACACCCCCCCATATATATATATATATATATATATATATATATATACATATATATATATAATATATATATATATATATATATATATATATATATATATATATATATATATATATATATATATATATATATATATATATATATATATATATATATATATATATATATATATATATATATATATATATATATATTATATATATATATATATATATATATATATATATATATATATATATATATATATATATATATATATATATATATATATATATATATATATATATATATATATATATATATATATATATATATAT
>JBBPBX010049067.1:0-25505 GCA_038048925.1 Garcialebias charrua
CCATTTTTACCTAATCTGTTACAACGTGTTGTCTGCCGAGGTTCGGGTAAAGCCCACTCTGCTTTTGGACCGGACACTCCGGTTCCGAGTGACGTAAAGTCCGTTGTTGTACACAGTTAGCGTGCTGCTTTCTTTGGGGGGCGTGGAAGTTAGCCTGGATGTGTTGAGCTCATTTACAGAATTTTCTGCGGTGTAAAAATACGTTTATTTTGTGAAAGTGTGTCCAGAACCTTGGGTCGAGCTAATGCTAAAAGCGGTACCGAGACAAGATGGCTGCTTAAAACGCTGTGATTGGTCCATTGTGTGTTGTGTTCAATAACGTTGGTTTCTGTAGACTCTGGTTGTCAGATTCATTTATGTACACATTTCTGACGGTTTATTTGTGTTGTTTGAGTTCTGTGCACGTGATATCGTCGAAGACTGGCTTAACCGCGGTGTTTTACGATATTTATAAGTGTTTTAGAACGTTAAAAGTCAGTTCCTCGCTTTTGTTCGACCGACCGCAGGTCAGTGAAGCAGTTAGGCCACGCCCACTTGCGATTACACCAGATTCATAAAATTTTCATTGGGGGACAATTTTGGGTGAAGTTTGGTGAGTTTTTGAATATGTTAAAGGCCCCAAACGGCCGCGCGAAGTGACGGAAGAAGAATAATAATAATAATAATGAAGAAATCGAGCGATTACAATAGGCCTTCAGCAGAGCTTCGCTGCTTCGGGCCTAATTAAAGCTGCAAGCAGCATTGAGGCCCTCGCAGCTTAGCGCCGCTCGGACCTTATTGAGGCGACCGCGCGAGCTCCAGCTCGTCCGCTCGGTCGCCATTTCGAAGTCTCTCGTGTCTACTCCGCACCAGGGGTGCACACGCACAATAAATCTGGTTCAGATCGGATGATGTCTCACTGAGATATAACAGTTTGAATAATCTAGGGGGCGCTATGGAGTTATATGTTAAATCACAAAATCAATGTGTCCACAAGGGCTCACTGATGATGCACAATAAATCTGGTTCAGATCGGATGATGTATCACTGAGATATAACTATAGAAATAATGTAGGGGGCGCACTTGAGTTAAATGTTAGCCCACCATATCAATGTGTCCACAAGGGCTCACTGATGATGCACAATAAATCTGGTTCAGATCGGATGATGTATCACTGAGATATAACAGTTTGAATAATCTAGGGGGCGCTCTGGAGTCATATGTTAAACCACAATATCAATGTGTCCACAATGTCTCAATGATGATTCACAGTAAATCTGGTTCAGATCGGATGATGTATCACTGAGATATAACTATAGAAATAATGTAGGGGGCGCACTTGAGTCAAATGTTAGCCCACCTTATCAATGTGTCCACAAGGACTCACTGATGATGCACAATAAATCTGGTTCAGATCGGATGATGTCTCACTGAGATATAACAGTTTGAATAATCTAGGGGGCGCTCTGGAGTCACATGTTAAACCACAATATCAATGTGTCCACAAGGTCTCACTGATGATACACGATAAATCTGGTTCAGATCGGATGATGTCTCACTGAGATATAACAGTTTGAATAATCTAGGGGGCGCTATGGAGTTATATGTTAAACCACAATATCAATGTGTCCACAAGGGCTCACTGATTATTCACAATAAATTTGGTTCAGATCGGATGATGTATCACTGAGATATAACTATAGAAATAATGTAGGGGGCGCACTTGAGTCAAATTTAGCCCACCTTGTCAATGTGTCCACAAGGGCTCATTGATGATACACAATAAATCTGGTTCAGATCAGATGATGTCTCACTGAGATATAACAGTTTGAGTAATCTAGGGGGCGCTCTGGAGTCATATGTTAAACCACAATATCAATGTGTCCACAATGTCTCACTGATGAAGCACAATAAATCTTGTGCAGATTGGATGATGTATGACTGAGATATAACTGTAGTAATAATATAGTGGGCGCTGTGGAGGGTATCACTATTGGTACCACTATCGATGGTAGTGGTTTTGGTGCACTTCGGTTCAAATCTGTGGAATTTAGAGCCAAACGTATGACGACGGTGTCATATCTGAGATTGTCACGCTGCCATGCCCACATTCTCTAGCGAAAACAGTTTGCGCTTTAAAGCAAGTCAGAGCAACATTTTCTACGTCTTCTAATACAGGATCATCCTGATCATCAAAGGTGTCAGAGAGGGATCTTTCCAAGTAAAAAAGTGACTTCCTGTTCTGAAGGGGCGGGGCTTAGATGGTGTCAGAATATGACCACAGAGGATCATCGGGCATTCCACAGGGATGACTTATGCCAAGCTTGGTGCAGTTCTGTCTTTTACTGTTGTGAAAGTTATAGTTGTTTGAAATTTATGACGAGAAGCGCAAACTAGAGGCCTGGCTACATCCCTTTAGCATAAATGAAAACGCAAGCTTTTGATAATTTTTACTGTCCAATGTGTTAAGGGCATATTAACCAAGTTTGAAGGCAATCCTTCAAAATCCCTAGTAGGAGTTAGTTCAAATCCGTAATTCAAAATGTTGGAAAATGACCCTTTGACCCAAAATGGCCGACTTCCTGTAGGTTTTGGATCAGGGATCCAAGAGACTTTGTCGTAGGTCCTGAGAAGGTACATATGTTCACTGAGTTTCAGAATTATTGGTTCAAAAATGGCCTGGGGATCACATTTGCAAATATTCTTGAAGCTTCAGTTACAGTGACATTTTGTGTTTATTTATAATTTTACATTTTTCTGGAAGTGTTAGTTACAGTGACATCTTGTGATTATTTACAATTTTAAAATATTGTTGAAGCGTTAGTTACAATGACATCTTGTGGTTATTTACAATTTTAAAATATTCTTAAAGTGCTAGTTACAGTGACATCTTGTGGTTATTTACAATTTTAAAATATTCTTGAAGCTTCAGTTACAGTGACATCTTGTGGTTATTTATAATTTTAAAATATTCTTGAAGCGTTAGTTACAGTGACATCTTGTGGTTATTTACCATTTTAAAAATATTCTTGAAGCGTCAGTTACAGGGACATCTTGTGGTTATTTACAATATTAAAATATTCTTGAAGCTTCAGTTACAGTGACATATTGTGGTTATTTATAATTTTAAAATATTCTTCAAGCGTTAGTTACAGGGACATCTTGTGGTTATTTACAATTTTAAAATATTTTTGAAGCGTTTGTCTTCGGTCCTAGTAGCATCTCACTCTGGGCCTGTCTTTACATTAATTATTAATATACATTTTTTTCAGAATCATTCAACCTTCTGTATGCTATGAGTATTAAAAACTGTGAACATTTGATTTTTAAAGTATGTTTTTAAACTGATTTAGAAACCTTCAAGTTGAAAAGGTTATTTTTTTAAGTAGTTTGGCTTGTCTAATAACATTTAGACTGCACTTCTAGAATTAGTTTTACTATGCAATAGTTGCTACTTTACTTGAGCAAAATGTTTGGTTAGTTACTCAAGCCAACTTTGTTTATGTAACTGAATAAAGAACAATTATGTTTTCATCCAAAAGAAAATGCTACAAACAGACTTACACTTTATGTTAAAGTCACACTAAGTCATAAGTTTCATAGCAAGAATGTTATCTCCAGATAGTGCTGCAGCCCGTACGATCAGTCGCCACTTCGAACGCTCTCATGCCTATTCCGCGCCCGTTTGCCAAGAACAGTTAAAGAATACAGTTTCGGTCTTGTATGTTACATAGGTGGAAGCTGAAAGAGTCATCCAATAATAGATGTTTTTCACTGACGTCATATCCGGTGGGTTTTTTTTTTTTTCGGTCAGCGCCATCTTTGTGGGGTACCATTTAGCTACGAGCGAGTATGGACGAACAACAACAAACACGGAAGAAAACATCGAAAAAGCCGCCGACCGACGCAAACGGAGATTACCGGGACACAGAACGGTACCAGGACACACTGCAAACCCGCCCCTGACAAAAATAAACAAACCCACAACTATAGCGGGGAAATCTATGGCATACATGTTGCTTTTTACATGAAAGCCATCACCGCCTGATGAGACCTGCCGAGGGGTCGAAATAGTTGTGTTCAACAGAACAGTATAAATAATCTATGAAATGTTTTGAATAATGCCAGAAAGGCTGTATGTCGTTGTTTTAACCATAGAGGATACAATGCAAAACATATTTCTAAACACAAGTCTGCAGATTTGTTGTTATTTTTGTCAAAGTTATTTGCCCGTTACTTAATGAAATAATATAACCGTATGAAATTATAGTAAGCTTACAAAGTCAAGGTTATCGCTACTAATTTCAAAACACTATCAAATGCTGACAGGTAAATACTCTTAATTTTTGTGATAGTAAGATGACACAATAAAAATCCAAATTAACCATCTGGAGTCATCTTTTAACTACATTAATTATATGCTGCAGATTGACTTCAGGTCTGGTACAGATCAATGTGTTTTTTAAAATGTCTTTTCTATGGTTTATAAAAATCATGTTTTATTTAAGTCCATCAGTTTCACAGTTCATGTACATTGTACTCAGTTTTTATCAACATCATACGACACAGTTCAGCTGCACAGTGCTGATAATTACTTACGGTAATACATACTTTAAAGAGTAACATTTTTACATCACCATAACAAGATTTCTCTGAGCGATAAGCATGGAAAGCTAAAGCAAATGCATTTTTGGACTTTGACACAAATTAAGACAAAAAATTCAGGCATCCTTCTAAAAGTATTAAATGGACAACATGAGGAACAACATTTCATAGCAGTACAGATTGAAAAGTCTTAAAAGTATGTTAAAACCGCCACTCAATTATCAAATGCACAATTATGCCAGAGTTGTTAATTCTCATCACTCCTTAATCAAATGGCATTACAGATGGGCACAGGTTGGAAAGTGTGCAACACACAGTGATAATTTGGTCATAACACATAATAAGACCTTTCATCCTCTGATACAAAACATGGATGACCTGCTGAAAAATTCTACATGCTGTTGATGTGGACACATTAAATCTGAAAGCCAAGTCTTTCAGTGGAGCACTCAGGCGAAGTCTCATCAGGGTCAAAATCAGTTTTTGGAATTTTTTTATCTTGCTCTTTACTGTTTCTACAATGAATGGTTCCACTAAAGTGAAGACTGACATGAGTGTTACAAAACTAGGGAGTCCTGTGTAATATTTAACCTTCTCTATGTTATGTTTAAAGGACTGTGGTGCAATTGTTGCAGCAGCTAGAGAGTCTTCCAAGTTTTTAATTCTGATTAACATTTGCTGAAACTCTACTCTCATCTGGTTGCCTAATTGCAGTTCTGAACTGGCACCATCACCATTGGTTTCCTCATCAGCAACTCCCTCCAATCTATCCTTTAATAAAAAGGTGCAGTGAGATGAGCTTTGTTCTGGAAGCTGTGGTGGTGGTGTGGGACTTGGAGTCTGTTCCAGTAACGCCGCTGCAATGGCTTCACACTGCTTCTTCTTCTGTCGCCTGCCCTGTGCACGAGCATACCTGTGAACAGATGAACATAATGAGAGTTGTTGAAGGAGGAGAAAAAACAAATAAAATCTCAAATTTGATGTAATTACTTTCAGTCTGAGTCAATGAACAACACACACCTCGTAAAGGAAAAACGAAGCACAACTAAACAACTGTAATATAACTTTGATATGTGATCAACTGCTTTTGCACTTTAAAACTTCTACTTCATAAAACATTGTGTGTGAATGTGTGTCTTATTAAATGATGCAAGAAATTTGTAAAGCGTCTTTGAGGGCCTCAAAAAGAAAGACTAATGCAATATTATTTCTATTATTATTATTATTATTATTATTATCATAAACAAAAATAACAGGCTTGTATGAGATATGGATGTATGGTTAAATTGCGTTAGGTGAGCACAGACTTTTTGTGCTTTTTCTATGTAACAAGAAGTACTTGTTAATAAACCATAACTTCACTTTAATTTCAAATGAAACACTGTTAACAGTATCTTTAACTTAACCACAGAGAGTCATAATTATACAAAATATGACTTGGCTTGTTATACAAGGCAATAACATCATATAGCCACCTGTTTGATGCATTTTCTCTGGCTGAATCTGCAGACATCTCATAAGCCAGGTTGACAGAAGGAGCCCAGTCAGGATTTGTCTGGTTAAAAAGGCCAGCAGGTTTACCTGGAAAATACAGAAAAAAGAAAAAGTTGCAACCTGCCCTGACTTTCTGTTGCGCATAATCTGACAGTCTACATGCACATTTACATGGGTTGATTACTCAGCGTTCAGCTAACTTTGACTGTTCATTTACATTTTACCATTTCTCTGTGTTTTTAACAACACTCACCATTTTTGAAGTGCTCTGAACATACTCTTGAATATTTGGATGGGCTGAAATCCCTGCGATTGATTCTCGCCAGCCACAAGTCACGTCGCTTTACTGATAGTTCTTCCGTTGCTTCTCCTTGGTGTTTTAAGACCTTCGGAATTAAAAAAATGGACCGCTTCACATCACTGCAACCAGCACGGTTGTTGCAGCGAACGACAACGCAACCTTGGACCATGATTGCTAGAAATTACTAGAAATCCAACAAGAAAGAAACGAACTGGCGCGTCTACCCACACTTCGGCTTCTTCCACCACAAAAATGGCGATTCGGTCACGTGATCTACAGGTCGCTACGTCATGTGAGTTTCTTGTGCGAGTTGGTGGGGCTTAACATTAGACTCTCAGCATTTTCAAATGACTCCTTACCAGAGACTGCCAAATGGCAGTTGGAGTAATTTGCATTGCTTGTAATGGTCCATTAGACTGACTTTTGTTGTGTACAAGTAATGCTAAACGGGGGGTGGGGGGTGGAGGGATAGGTGATAGTGTGAATGATGTTGATACTCAGATGGAGAAGAAAAAACCCTTGATTGTATCCACCTCCATATGGATAAAAAGCCACATCACAACATATATTTCACTTACTCTGTTGAATAAATTATATAAATAATAATAATAATTTGCCCCATTCCCCTCAGGAAGGAGGTAAAGGAGCATTAAGTGTAGAACCACTAGACTGAGGAACAGCTTCTACCTTGAGGTTGTTAGACTCATGAATATCTAACCAGAATAATCACTGTGAAAAATCACATCATGTTGCTGCTGATCTGTTTCATGTTGCTGCTGACAAAAATCTGTTTCATGCTACTGTATGGAGTAATGCTTTTCTATTAGTGCTTAGTGTATTTTTAGTTGATACTGTATTTTTCTTAGTTCATATCTTAGATGTTATTACTATTTTTCTTTTACATTTTATTGTTGAATGTAACTGGGACCCTGTGTACATAATCTTGTTTCATCACATGTACCACATGTGGTACAAATGACATTAAAGATTCTCTGACTTTGAAATACTATTGAAAGACTGTTCAGTACAGCAGGACAGATTCTCTCTCCCAAAAGAGTCAGACTGGACCCAACAAACATTGAAAACCAACTTCTTCTGAACTTGAACAAGAAATTCTCTCTGCAATATTAAAATGTGTCAGTTCAAGGGATGTTAGGAGACAAGAGATGTTTCCAAATGGCTCAACACTTGGGTCCAAGTTTTGAAAACGGTGTCAGGAAGTTAAAATATTGTTCATATTGACCCATTACAAGGTTGACTAGACAATATTTTAACTAGAGTTGATGACAAACTGGAGTTGAAATTATCCGGTGTTCTTTTGCAAGGTCTAATGCTTCTTTTTTTCAGGCAGACAACTTATACTTAAATGTAGCCTGGTTAAAACCAGACCCTTGTCCTTCACTTTGCTGAAGGGAAACTAGAATTGAGTGGAGCTGCGTAGGAAGGCGAGGGCCAGGCTAACTTAAATGTGTTTACTGCAGTTAAAACAACACATTGGTTTTACTTTGTGATAATAAAAACTTTCAAATATATAATCATTCATTTCTCTTTCTTATTTTACTTAATGTCATTTAACTCTGCATGTCATCACTGAAATTTGGATGGAATAGAATCACAAGTCCAAATGTAAACTGTGTCACAGAGTAAACAGAATAAAAACATGTTTTATCTGCAGCATTGTTCATTAAACTGGAACAACACTTTTAAAGTACTGTATTACAGAAAATATACAGTAGGCACACTTGATATTGTATATCATTGCATTAGTTAATACATTCAATAAGTAGTTTTACTTTAATACTTTAAATATTTTTAAAATCAAATACTTATTTACTTTTACTTAAGTAGAAACATTAATATGATACTTTTAGTACATTTCTGTCTGTTTATTTGTACTTATACTTAAGTACAGTGTTTGAGTACTTTCTCCAATTCTGGTAATAAAATATACAGTAGGCACACTTGATATTCTAGATCATTGCATTAGTTAAT
Source organism: Garcialebias charrua (assembly GCA_038048925.1). Lineage (NCBI taxonomy): Eukaryota > Metazoa > Chordata > Actinopteri > Cyprinodontiformes > Rivulidae > Garcialebias > Garcialebias charrua. The sequence continues at coordinate 8,373 of JBBPBX010049067.1, forward strand.
ACATTCAATAAGTAGTTTTACTTTAATACTTTAAGTATTTTTTTAAATCAAACACTTATTTACTTAAGTAATTTGAAGGGTTAAAGAAGACAAACTGTTTGAGTTTGTTATTGCGTTATCATTTGTTGGAAGTATTAATGTTCTTTTTACAGTGGGTTGCCAGATGTTGTTAATAAAGTAAACTGCTCAGTAAAAAAAAATACCGGTAATTGTTTTTGGATGCAGTCAGTTCTTACCATCTTCAGCAGTGTCCTCAAAGGAAAGGGCTCTTTGTGCAGAGCTTGAAGCTGCATTTGTGCTGGAATCTGAAAAGGAGCATTATCTTTCAGTTACTTGTTTTTTTATGACTTCAGTATAATTTTAAGACAACAGTAGCTGTGAAAATTATCCAGACATTGCTATTTATGCAACAAATAGATATTTAAGGGTGAGTTGAAACAAACCTTTAAACAACTATGTATTTTTTGCGCTCGCTTTTTCCTTCACTAGAAATGACAGCGGTCACGGGTGTCTTGTTGTGTGGTTGCCAGGACTGCAAACAATCAGAAGAAAATAAACAAATGATTTTATGTAGCCTAAAACATTAAAGCATCAGATTTATTTTCAGTAATAGAATATAAATTTATTTACCGTTAACTGTTGAGTATTCTGATTCACCTGATGCGTCTGAACACCTGGACACCGTTGCAGTTGGACCTAAATAAAGATAATGTATCAGTCACTGTATGAATCACAATTGAACACAACAGGTGCAGTCTCCAATCCTTTGTCCTCCTTCATCACTATGAGAAACCAAAAAATTATGTTATACAAAAATCAAGGATCAGATTGGGAGGAATACTCAATTTTTAAGGCAATTTTTGTTCTTTCATCTTAAAATTGTTAATACATTTTTAGTTGCTCACCCAGAGGTTTATATGGTACACTGGATGGTGTGGTTGTACTGGAGGATGATTTCTGTTTCTTGAGCAGGTGCTGCTGCAGCTTCTTCATCTTGGTTCCAGGAAGGCAGATCGTCTTTAGGATGAAGTCAGCATAACCATCTTCTCTACTGTCCCAAAGTTCCTTCCAAGTGCTCTTGGCCCGAGAGCCAAAACCAACCAGCTGGTCATCTTCAGGATGAGTTGCTGCAATGCTGTCTCTGCTCGCTTCGTGGTCCAGGGCATTTTGTATCTCTTTAAAACTGAGATCATACTTGACAAAAGTCAGGAGGTTCACCTTGTTAAGGCTCTCTGTGGTACAGATGCCAGCTTCCTCCTCCTTTTGCAGGTTTTTGATGAGGTGTAAAGTGTAACCCACATCATTTTCTAAAAGCTACCGGAAAGACTTTCCTTTGTATTTACCAAATTGGAGGTTGTAGTTTCTCAGAACTTCTAAATCATCTGCGACATTCCCTCCTCTTTGACGAACTACAGACAAAGCATTTTGCCGCACAATGTCCTCTCTCTTTGGCTCAGATTTGTCCTGCACACTAGGATCATTTGTGATAATTTTGGCCTCAGGAGAGGGGTTCTGACGAAGAAATCCAAGGGGTCCCTTGCGGAAAACAACATTTTGTTTTCCAGGATAAAAGATGTTCTTCTTCTGCATTTTGGCCTAGTATAGAGCAAAAAAGGGTAGATCATGCATTAAAAAAATCTGAAAACCTTTGAAATACATTTTTCACAAGAGCTCAACTGATTATTCAACGTACTGATAGTTCAAAAAGTTTCTATTTAAGGAAACCAGCAGATTGGCCTGCAGCAAGAAAACAAATATATTTTCTATTCTGTTCATTTAGCTCAAAAGGTGCTCAAAGTGCAGCTACAGACAGGAAGGACATAAAATATACAGTAATGATTTATCAGTTTTTATTTACTTGTACTGTAATTAGATATCAGTGTTTCAACACAGTGTACTCTTTCTGATATTATTATTATTTTAATTATTATTATTACATTTTGACAAAGATTGAAACAGAATCTATGAATTTGAAAAAATGCTGACTTTATCCTCACTCTAATAAAAAACACTGGACATAATCTGTGAATCAAACAAAGTAATCCTGATTCTAACAGTTAAGTGTTTGTTAGGCAGCGTTGTAACACTTACTTTTTAAGAAATCACCATGGTCTTAATTCTGTTTTAGTGTAAAACACAGATACATAAACTACATATAAAACCATAATAGTTTTATTACTGGCCAACGCCAGACAAAGGAGTACACTGTGGTAGAAAGTAACGCTGTCATTAAATGAATATATGTTCGGTCGGAAAAACGTGATCACAACGATAAATATGTTTCATATATTTATGTTTCACCATCAGCATAACTTACCTTTAAAATGTGAAGGATGCATGTGAAGATCGCTTTTCTTTTGTTTGTTTTCTTCTTTCTCCGATTAAAAGTGGGTGGTCTTTTTCAAGGAAGCCGCGGGCATGTATAAACTGCGTCATGTCCGCTGCGTCACGTCCAAACAGCGCCACAAGAGCTGTAGTGGCCGAAAATATATTGCGTCCGTAGTGGTTTAACACTACCATTGGAAATGAATGGGAAACGGTTTAGGGATGTTTATGTTTATTATGTTTATTAAATTTGTTCATTTTTTTTACAAAAGAAACAATACAAGGCAATCTCATAATGATAGTGTACAAAATGTAAAAAAATGAAAGGTGGCAGAAAGAAGAATAAATCTTATTATATCTGCCCCTTATCTCCAACAATCAGATTAAACAACAGTAGTCAAACCATGTAAACAATAATAATCTTCAACCAACTTTTTCCAACAATCAGGTTAAACAATAATATTCTTCAACCAACAGTACAAAATGACTAACTCTTTCTAATTTTCTAACTAATACTAATACAGTACAAAATGACTCTTTCTAGTTTTCTAACTAATACTAATACTAATAGGGATGTTTATATAAACAATTCACGATGCCCAGCCACTTATTGTTACTTGTCCCAACTTTTCTGGGATTTGTTGACTCAGTGAAATTTTGAATTAATTTTTTTTTTTTTAAATGTTACATTTACTCAGATTCAACTTTTGATCTATGTTTTATTATGAATAAAATATTGACTTTAGCCATCTCCACATCATTGCATTCGGTTTTTATTTACAATTTGTTTAGTGTCCCAACTTTTTTGGAATCTGTTTTTTTTATACATAAAAATCGATAATATTTAAACACATAAAAAATAAAACAGTTGTTAAACATTAAGATCAATAAAAACAATAAAAATAATGCTGAATAAATTTAGTCTGCGCTAAAAGCTAGTGAGTAAAATGTGTTTTTAGAAGAGTATTAAATGTTTAAAATGTTGGATGTAATTGGGACCCTGTGTACCGGTACATAAATTTGTTTCACCATATATAACATGTGTGGTTCGAATGGCAATATATAATATTTGTATTTGTATAATACCTTCTAAATCATATATCCATTGTTGTTATTATATTATTTTCATTTTTTATAATTTAGTTTAGCTGGTTAAAATGGTTTCAAGCAGCTCTTTAGAAAATAACAAACTGTAGCAGAACCTTTCTCTGTTGTATACATTTATTCAAAAATAGTATGTAGATTGGATTAACCACTTTTTTCTTCTTTTCCAGGCTAGAAAAAGAGAAGAGTTCAGTAAAGAAAAGTCTCATTTCAGCACTGAATGAACATGGAGATTGTATTTCAACCTGGAGAGACTCACAAAACGAGAGAGAGTAATACAATTAAAAGGTTTTATTGATTAGGGTTTCTTTGGCGCTTGGGCCCCGGTGGAGGGCATGCATGCTGGACTGCTGAGAGCTTGAATGTTCGGCATAGGGAGATAGATTATGGATATCTTCTCCCCCTCCGGGACCCGAACCCGGTGGCGGAGTCGGTACAGCAGACGTCCAACCCATCCCACCGGTACGTGAAGGACGGCCAGCCAGCGGCCGTCGGCCCCGAACGACGCAGACAAACATCAGCGCAGAACTCCCATCCTGAGTAAGCACGAAGCGACAGCGGGAAGGAAAAACTTCCTTGAGAGGAAGAAACCTCCAGCAGAACCAGGCTCAGGACAAGCGGCCATCTTCCATGACCGGCTGGGTCGCAGGGAACAGGAAGCAGGAACGCACACAGCAGCAGGACCAGGACGGAGGCGAGCAGGACATCCCCAGGCGGCGTAGGCGGGACGAAGAACAGGGGAGAACCGAGGAACCAGAAACCCCGGGAGGAGACGGGGAGGTAGAGGGAGGCGACCAGACTTGTAACGGGCAAACAGGAATTCATTTATTGTATTAAGGTATTAATTTAGTTTGAAAGGTTTTATTTGAAATTTTAATTAATTATTTAGGTGAATTTATTTGAGTTATAGTTGTAAAAGAAAATTTCTATTTTTGTCTTTTTTAAAGACTTTTGAGTCAATGTAAAAAAAAAATCAAAATAATTATGAAATTGGGTAATGTATTACTATAAGGTTAATATTAGAGATTATAGTTTTTATTTTAATAAAAAATTCTGTTTAAGTTGTGACTTTATAAGAATATGTTTGACTTATTATTTGTTAAGGAACTGTTTAGTTTTGTGTCTTGTTGAATAGTTAGGTAAATCTGTTTACTCAAATATTCAATCTACATTTGTTATATTCAACGTTTTACACTGTTATTATGTTGTGAATGTAAGAATATAATAGGTATATAAATGTTTATTGTAGTAAGATTTTAAGTTGGTCTGAATTGTTTAATTTAAGTATTTCATGAAATATTTAGGTGAACTGATTGGAGTTAAAATGTGGAAAGAAAATTGCTATTTTTGTCTCTTTTGGAGATATTTAAGTTAATATAAATTATGAAAGATATTATGCAATTGGGTAATGTATTACAATTAGGGTGACATTATAGGTTATAGTTGTTACCTAAAAAAAGTTAAACTAAGTTGTCGTTTTTTAAAAACATATTGACTTATTATGTGTTAAGAAATTGTTTAGATTTGTGTCTTCCTAAATAGTTAGGTAAATGTTTTAAACTAAATATTGTATTTAGATTGGTTATATTACATATTTCACAGTAACTTATAATTTTGTCAATGCAATAAAATAAAAGGTATACACATGTTTAAATGGAATATAAATTTATTAACACAAACGCAAAAAAAGCAATCATTTATCCCCTTAAAAACACATTAAAAGAATAACACACGGGCCGTGGCTATGGCGCAGGAGTTAAAAATGCTGGCCACGTTTGAGGCTAGTCCTCGCTGTGCTGTCTATAAAAAAAGACAATCACACATCTTGTGGAGTGGTTTGTAGTTGGTCCAATCCCTCTGTGTCAAGGCTTTTTTGGGTTCTGAAAATGGCACAGTAAATTAAAAAACATTTTATTATCTTTTTATACCATTAAGCAACCATCGAAATTGAATACGATCTAGTAAAAACGAAAAACTGTATATTTTGCATTAATAAAAGTGAGAATGACAAAAGTGATGATTTTTTTAAATCTTAATGTACATCAGTGTCTGAAATGTTTAAGAACTCTAAATTAATTTTAAAAACAAATGTATTTAACTGTATTTTATATTTTTTGGTTTTATTGCTAAATATCAATTCAAATGTGTTTACTTTAACATTTTATATAAATTTCTTGCTTTAAATATTTTATAGTAAGTTATTATCTTGGAAACTAAATAAAGATTTGGAAATTTAATATTTTAATTATATAAAATTATTTTAGATACTTATAATCATGTGTTAAAATACAATATTAGATCCTAAACAAATACGTTTATAAATGCTTATTTTGTTTATAACATAGTAAATTATTAAAAAATCTTGAATATAAAAATTTTGGTTTAAATTTGGATGCGCATTTAGGGATGATTAATAGCATATTTATAAAGTAATTATTAGTATATAATAGTAATAATGAAATTCAATTCAATTGAGTTTATTTATATAGTGCAAAATCAAGGCATTTTACAGGAATATTTGCATACTGTACATTGAAAAGCTAATTAGTAAAGTTGTCTATGTAAGGAATATCATCTTATTGCCATAAATAATAAAAGAAATATAAAAAATAAGGACAATTACCCATCTCGTGATGTGCTTGGGAGTTCGTTCAATCCCTCTTCCTCAAGGTTTTGGTTTGTTCTAAAATGATTTGACATACAAAAAATTAAAAAACACATTTATTACATTTTTAAATAAACACACATGCTTTTGTGAAAATGAACATTTGCATATTCTGTATTAATAAAAGTGATAAAGAGTCAAAATTGAGGATTTTTTTTTTCAAATATTAATTTAAGTCTGTTCTTTTGCATTTGTACTTGAGAGATTTTATCTGAAATATTTGTGAATAAGTTACAACTTTCTAAGTATTAGTTTTAGTAAGCTTATTCTTTTAACATACTACAGTATTGTTTATACTGTACTGTATATACTTGTAATGTAGTGATAAGGTACAATATTATATTTTAAGGAAATAGTAAAAAAAGTTTATTGTGTTTAGGAATTATTAAATTAGTCTGAAATGTTTAATGTAAGAACACTAAATGAATTCAAAAAATAAATGTATTTAATTGTATTAAGTAAAACGTTTTTTTATTGCTAAATAGCTATTCAAGTTTGTGTTTTACTTAATGAATTATGACCAGTTATTAATTATTTATAAAGTTTTTATGGAAGGATTTATAGCATACTGTATTTATAAAATATTTATTTGTATGTAATAATAATGAAATGTATTTCATTTGAGTTTATTTGTATAGCGCCAAATTACCACAAAGTGATTTCAAGAAATTTTACAAGAGCATTAAACCAATTACTGTAGTCAGGTTTTCTAAGGAATATTATCTTATTACAACAAATATCCAATAAATAAATAAATAAAGACAATTACCCATCTTGTGAAGTGTTTTCATTCATGTTGTTCCAGTCCTTGTCTTGTTCGAAATTTTTTTGTTATACACCACAAATAAAAAAAACATATTTATTACATATGTATTTTATCAAGTAAGTACTGTAATCCTATAAAGATAGTACATAGATTTACTAAAAGATAAATATCTAATAAATGGTCAATGAGTAATTTTTAATTGTCTATTTTAAATTATTATACATATTTATTATAAGGTACATATCATACAAGAACAATATGTATTCTAAACCATAAATTCATCATAGGATCCCGTAAAATTAATACATACCATCTAATTTGAAAAGTTCTACAGTTTCCAAGTCGTCAATTTTCATGAGAGCCTTTTGCAGTCTGGTCTCTGTGTTTTTAACATGTTTTGTTAAAAACATATTCTTTTGTCTCAGTGCTTGTTTTTGTTTTTCTGTTTTGTTCAGTAGTTGCAGCAGGGTGTCAAATGCTTCGAAGCATGTTTCGTACGCCTTTTCTCGTGGCACTGCTGGATCTTTACAAAGGTACTGTAAGAGAGAAGTAATAGATTTAAGAAAATTGCTTATATTCAAGGACTTTAGTGTACAAGTTATAAAGTTGAGGTGATAAGAAGTTAAATGTTTTCAATTACAAATAAATCTTGTTTGACTATAACCTCTGTTCCTTTTGATATTTTTCTCATTTATATGGCTTCAGTTTGCCACTGTACTAGTGCTGGATAGTAATTAGATAACGATATATCTCATGATGTACTTTATTCAATAACGATCATGTGAATTTTAAACATCTTTTCGATATTTTGATAGAATTAAAGCGTTTTTTTGTGACATTTTTCTTTTTTTGTTCGATTGAAGCTGCTGTTTCAGTTTCAACCCGGACAGAAAAAGCTGCGACACAAAACGGAAGTGCGTGGTGACGTAGATATTACGCAACGTTCGAGTCCACAGCAGGCTAAAGCTAAGCTAATTTCCAACGCGCGTTAAGTTTTTGCTTCAAAACGAGTGTCCATGATCGTCAGAATTTGACTGAACAAAGTTTTACAAGCGAAGAGAAAGAGATGGCATCACTGATAAGAGAGGAAAGACTAATTCGACGGTGTGGAAGTAGTTCGGCTTTCTAAGATTTGTTAAACTACAAGTTTCTTTTACTGCAGCGAGGTCTCTTTATGCTGCAAAACGTGACGGATTCGTTCTATCTAACTAACGGTGAGAACATTTAACTTGTTTTATTTTAAGAGTTTCCACTTGATAGAATATGATTAGAATCAGAAGATGAAGCACAATAAAGTTTGAACTAACGTGTCCCTGAAATTACGTCGTACTAAAACGAACAGTCTCAGAGCTGCATATTTTGATTCATTTATTCAAAATAAAACAAATTTCATCAGAAATAATAATAAAAAAAACACTGAACGAAAATGTGCAGAAAGAAAAAATAGTGTTATAATATGTGCTTCTTATTTAAAAAATACAAAATAACCACAAACAACTTCAACTATTTCCAAACTTGTAAATGAGTCCCCATGACTCAACGAGGCTAGCCTGTATAAATAAAGGTTGAATGAATGAATGAAAAAAAAAAAAAAACTGAAAACTACCGTAAAAAGACTTCAGAGATCTTTTATCTGTACTATACTTTCCAACAATTTTAATTTAATCATCTTTTAAAATATATAAATAGTTTTAAAAATGTTTATGATGATATAAAGTCAATTCTCTTTTTTTAAAGAAATTTTAATTAAATATTTAGGGGTAATATTTTTACAAGTTTTATACATGACTTGTAAAATACTGTGTTCAACTAAATTATAGAATTTTAATAATTTCAACTGATGAAATAATGTTTGTTGGGTGACCATAGCACTTTCTACTAATAATTCTTATAGTTCATTTTTTGTAAAATAAAACTAGGATTTGTAATTGTTTTGCATGCTTTTCTTCAAACTTCAATACAATAGATTAACACTAATTTGACTAAGGCTGCGCTTTTTTGCGCAAGGGAACTTGGCTTCCAAATCCCCCGGTCCCTTTCAGTGGGCTATATAATGTCGATTCACATGCTAATGACCCTGCTAATGACCCATTAATTCTACACCTACACCCCCCCACCCCCTACCCCTCAGTCCAAAATCCTTGGACCCAGTGCAAGCCTTGTATAACACATAAGCATTTATCGCTGCCAGGTCAAGCATGTTGTAGAACACGGCAATGGGCCGCACCGTATATAAATGTGCAATCTGGTCCATTATACCGGTATGTCAGTTGACCTCAGGTCATGTGACCTGTGTTGGTCCATCAGTTTACCTCAGGTCATGTGACCTGAGTTGGTCCGTCAGTTGACTTCATGTCGTGTGACCTGTGTTGTTTTGTCAGTTGACCTCAGGTCATGTGACCAGTGTTGGTCCGTCACTTGACCTCAGGTCATGTGACCTGTGTCGGTCCGTCAGTTGACCTCAGGTCATGTGACCTATGTCGGTCCATCAGTTGACCTCAGGTCATGTGACCAGTGTTGGTCCGTCACTTGACCTCAGGTCATGTGACCTGTGTCGGTCCGTCAGTTGACCTCAGGTCATGTGACCTATGTCGGTCCATCAGTTGACCTCAGGTCATGTGACCAGTGTCGGTCCGTCAGTTGACTTCATGTCGTGTGACCTGTGTCATTTTGTCAGTTGACCTCAGGTCATGTGACCTGTGTTGGTCCGTCACTTGACTTCAGGTCATGTGACCTGTGTCGGTCCGTCAGTTGACCTCATGTCATGTGACCTGTCTGTCAGTTGACTTAATGTCGTGTGACCTATGTTGGTCTGTCACTTGACCTCAGGTCATGTGACCTGTGTTGGTCCGTTAGTTGACCTCATGTCATGTGACCTGTGTCGGTCCGTCAGTTGACCTCATGCCATGTGACCTATGTCGGTACGTCAATTGACCTCATGTTGTGTGACCTATGTCGTTTTGTCAGTTGACCTCAGGTCATGTGACCTGTGTTGGTCTGTCAGTTGACTTCATGTCATGTGACCTGTGTCGGTCCGTCAGTAGACCTCAGGTCATGTGACCTGTGTCGTTGTGTCAGTTGACCTTAGGTCATGTGACCTGTGTTGGTACGTCAGTTGACCTCATGCTGTGTGACCAGTGTCGTTGTGTCAGTTGACCTCAGGTCATGTGACCTGTGTCGGTCTGTCAGTTGACTTCATCTCATGTGACCTGTGTCGTTTTGTCAGTTGACCTCAGGTCATGTGACCTGTGTTGGTCCGTCACTTTACCTCAGGTCATGTGACCTATGTCGGTCCATCAGTTGACCTCATGCCATGTGACCTATGTCGGTACGTCAATTGACATCAAGTTGTGTGACCTGTGTCGTTTTGTCAGTTGACCTCAGGTCATGTGACCTGTGTTGGTCCGTCAGTTGACTTCATGTCATGTGACCTGTGTCGTGTCAGTTGACCTCAGGTCATGTGACCTGTGTTGGTCCATCACATGACCTCAGGTCATGTGACCTGTGTCGGTCCGTCACTTGACTTCAGGTCATGTGACCTGTGTCGGTCCGTCAGTTGACCTCATGTCATGTGACCTGTCTGTCAGTTGACTTCATGTCGTGTGACCTGTGTTGGTCGTCACTTGACCTCAGGTCATGTGACCTGTGTTGGTCCGTTAGTTGACCTCAGGTCATGTGACCTATGTCGGTCCGTCAGTTGACTTCATGTCATGTGACCTGTGTCGGTCCGTCAGGTGACGGACAACAATAGGTCAAGCATGTTGTAGAACACAGCAATGGGCCACCTGCATGTGTCAGAACGCACCGTATATACATGTGCCAAGGACAAGGAGAGAGACAGTACTTGTAAGCAAAATAATTTATTTGACAGAACATCAGGGTTATAGGATAATCAGCACAGCAGAATAAGACAATTGTATGCATAAACTTGTTCTGGAGCAGACAAAGCTTTCCGTTCAGTGGATGTCCCAAAATGTTCAACTGTGAGATAACTTCAGGGTCTGTTATGTGTGAATTGGTCAGGGCCTCTCTAAGGGGGGAAGTGCAACTTACTTACCTGGTGGAAACATTGGAATGCAGTCTGGTGTGGTGGGGGTGTCTGAGTTGTGAGCACGCATATTTATAACAAAAGGCAGTTAATGGCCTACTAATGGTTGAAGAGAAGGAGGGGGTTTGTCCTCAGGATCTTGAAAATTCAGTCATCCTAGTGTTAAATATGTAACTCACGCTTGCAATGACAGCCTTTTCCTTGGCCTTTTGAATTTCAAAATTTTTGAAATTAGGATATTTCATTGGGGATTTGTCCATTATTGGAATTTTTTTCTGTAAATGTAAAAAGAAGCTTTTAAAAAAAAGATATATTCACATCTACACAATGTTCACATGATTTTTAAAGTAAGAATGAAACATACCTTTTGTGTTGGATGTTTTGAAATGTGTGGCTTTTCTTTCTTCTGTGAGGAGTTCTTTCTTCTGTGAAGTCTTTAGAACAATAAGTCAGTGATATAGTGCAGTGTTGCCAGATCTTGCGACAGAAACAAGCGACCACTCCCACGAAAACAAGCTCAAAACAAGCAAATCACTCTTTCAAAATAAGCCCAAAAGCTTAACTGGTAACCCACCCCATTGTGTAAAACAAATGCTGTTTTTAAACAGTATAAACATACATTTATTGTGGCATTTTATCTAAACAGCAAAATTATGCTATATACTGAAGAACATATCTACTCTCAAAAATAAAAATACATTTTGTATATTTATACAAATTAATCCTATACGTTTATGATAAGTTTGTCATATTCATATATATTTTTGACTGAAACATTTTCATAAATATTTAACAAAAACATGAACCTTAAAAGCAAACAAAATGTTTGAACTTTTTAGAAATTACTAGTTAATAACATTTTTATGGACTTTAAAATTTGGCTTTTGTGAAGCCTAGTATTTAAATAATGTCTTTCAATTACTCTTTGTTTTTCATAGCAGATCGTGATTGTTGGAAGATGCAAGCAAGGCTTTACAAAATTTTGAACAACATGTACCAGAAACCCAATGCAAAATCCAACAAAAGCGATGTTGCTCAACTTTTGGACCTGGAGTTTGAGGCCAGAAGAGCTTTCATTGATGCAGATCTTACAAGAGAAGAAGATAGGCCTACAAAAATATTTGAAGCATACCCATGCTTCAAAGACATTTGAAATGTAAGTACCGGTAACTACATTTACATAATTTTCTTGCTTTTCTTTGTGTAAGTTTAGTGTGTTCTTGACTGATTACAACTAGGGATGGGAACCGAGAACCGGTTCTGTTAGAGAACTGGTTCTTAATAGTCCAATTCCATGGAATTGTAGGATGCATGTCTTACCGGTTCTGCAGACTCATGGTGGTGACGTATTCAAGCGCTGACACCACAGACATGTGCTGCGCTCGAGACGAGTGGTGGTGGTGTCTATATATGATATCTATGTTCAAAATGGCGTCGCGGAGGAAGCGCTCAAGCATTTGGCTTCATTTCACGAAAAAAGATGAGACCAGGGCTATTTGTAATGCATGCAACGCGTCCATTACGATAAAGGGAGGAAATACGTCGAACATGCAGAAGCATTTGGCCACTCAGCATGCGGTGATTTTGAAGAAATGTACCGTTTTTAACACGCTGCTTGGAGGAGAAGGAAGTGGAGAGAAAGCGTCCACCTCCGTTGTAAATGTTACAGCAGGTAACGTCAAATTCTTTCACTTGTTACCTTTTAGCTATACTGCTTCCACTGTATTTTATACAAGCCCAAAACCAGAAAAGTTGGCACGTTGTGCAAATCGCAAATAAAAACAGAATACAATGACTTGCAAATCTTTTTCAACCCATATTCAACTGAATAGAATGCAAAGACAATATATTTAATGTTCGAACGGAGAAACTTTATTTTGTTTTGCAAATAACCATTAACTTAGAATTCAATGGCAGCAACACATTGCAAAAAAGTTGGCACAGGGACATATTTACCACTGTGTTACATCGCCTTTCCTTTTAACAACACTCAGTAAACGTTTGGGAACTGAGGAGACCAATTTTTGAAGCTTTTCAGGTGGAATTCTTCCCCATTCTTGCTTGATGTACAGCTTAAGTTGTTCAACAGTCCGGGGTCTCCGTTGTCGTATTTTACGTTTCATAATGCGCCACACATTTTCAATGGGGGACAGGTCTGGACTGCAGGCAGGCCAGGGGAGGACCCGCACTCTTTTGCTACGAAGCCACGCTGTTGTAACACGTGCAGAATGTGGCTTGGCATTGTCTTGCTGAAATAAGCTGGGGCGTCCATGAAAAAGACGTCGCTTGGATGGCAGCATATGTTGCTCCAAAACCTGTATGTACCTTTCAGCATTAATGGTGCCTTCACAGATGTGTAAGTTACCCATGCCTTGGGCACTAATGCACCCCCATACCATCACAGATGCTGGCTTTTGAACTTTGCGCCTATAACAGTCCTGATGGTTCTTTTCCTCTTTGGTCCGTAAGACACGACGTCCACAGTTTCCAAAGACAATTTGAAATGTGGACTCATCAGACCACAGAACACTTTTCCACTTTGCATCAGTCCATCTCAGATGAGCTCGGGCCCAGCAAAGCCGGCGGCGTTTCTGGATCTTGTTGATGAATGGCTTTTGCTTTGCATAGTAGAGCTTTAACTTGCACTTACAGATGTAGCGACGAACTGTAGTTACTGACAGTGGTTTTCTGAAGTATTCCTGAGCCCATGTGGTGATATCTTTTACACACTGATGTCGGTTTTTGATGCAGTACCGCCTGAGGGATCGAAGGTCACGGGCATTCAATGTTGGTTTTCGGCCTTGCCCCTTACGTGTAGTGATTTCTCCAGATTCTCTGAACCTTTTGATGATATTACGGACCGTAGATGGTGAAATTCCTAAATTCCTTGCAATAGCTCGTTGAGAAAAGTTGTTCTTGAACTGTTCGACAATTTGCCCACGCATTTGTTCACAGAGTGGTGACCCTCGCCCCATCCTTCTATGTGGATGACTGAGCATGTCAAGGAAGCTGCTTTTATACCCAATCATGGCACCCACCTGTTCCCAATTTGCATGTTCACCTGTGGGATATTCCAAATAAGTGTTTGATGAGCATTCCTCAAATTTCTCTGTCTTCTTTGTCACTTGTGCCAGCTTTTTTGAAACATGTTGCAGGCATCAAATTCCAAATGAGCTAATAATTGCAAAAAATAACAAAGTTTACCAGTTCGAACGTTAAGTATGTGGTCTTTGCAGTGTGTTCAATTGAATATAGGTTGAAAAAGATTTGCAAGTCATTGTATTCTGTTTTTATTTGCGATTTCCACAACGTGCCAACTTTTCTGGTTTTGGGCTTGTAAATAATCTCCCGCTCCTGTAATAACATTTAGTTGACGAGGATTGCCAGAGTCTGGCTAGGTCAGAGGCTAGTAGTATTAGCACGAGTGGTGCTGCTAGCACACCAACGTTAGCTTCTCCTTTCATGGAAGCAGGGAGAAGCTGTACAACAGCAGTTCAGTTTCCAACTGGGCAGCAAGAATTCGTTCGGTGGTCGTGTGGATGAAGAGGTCTCACATGGTAAAAGTGGTCCTCAAAGAGGAGCAACAACTCCTCAGTAAGAATGCATTTGAAATATTTTTATCAAAGTCAGCTAAAGTAATTTAAACTAATCCTCATGTGTGTGCCTTTCAGAGTTGCCCCAGCACATACTGGTATTGGATGTGAGGACAAGATGGAACTCTCTGTTTTTTATGATTGAGAGGTTCTGTGAACAGTTTCCTGCGATCCAAGCTGCAGCTGTAGACCCACGGCTAAGAAAGCCCATGGAAAATGACAAGTATGCAATGCTTGGTGGGGAAAAGACAACATTAGAATAAATAAAGCAATTAATAAATGTTTGTTTTGTTCATATTGTAGATTGGCAGAGACTGGATCGTGAAATACAACTGTACAGAAGCCTAACAGCAATTCCAACAAAGGACAACCCAACCCTCTGGTGGTGGATGAAGAAGGACACACTGCCCCTATTATCATCTTTTGCTGAGAAGTATCTCTGTGTACAAGCATCCTCCACCCCATCTGAGAGGGTGTTCTCCACAGCTGGGGATACGATCATTCTTGAAAGATCCCGTATCCTTCCTGAGAAAGCAGATATGTTAATTTTTCTGAACAAAAATGGCTAGTTTGTTTTGATAAAGTTTTATTGTTTATTAGCAGCTTGGAAGTGCAAGTGAAACTCTTCTTCATAACCTTAAGGTGAGAGTTGTTGGCAATTTCAACCAATGGCCAGAATTTGTATAACAATTTTTCTAACCTACATGGACCACAAAGCTTTTGACACTAACAGGCATTCAATTACACCTATTCACCCATTCATACACACTCACACAACTAGCAGGCAAGACAGATGGTGTCTTACCCAAGGATACATGACTGAGACGGATGGAGTGTGAATCTAATCAACCATTCTACATCCAATATTAAATCAATCAATATTCAAGATTTCTTAACTGTTAAAAAAAAAAATACAAGGACAGGTGAGGCACATTTTTTTAATGCCTGATTTATTAATGTTGGCTAAGTTTAAAACTTAGAATTAAATTCTGTTGACACAAAGCATGTTTGTTTTTTTAACTGTATAATATTATTTTTACAGGTTTATACAGATGGAAAAAGTTTTTTTAAATTCCACTGAGTTTTGGGGACTCATTTTTTACAAGAGAGATCTCTTGTAAACAGCACCAAACAAAGACATTAAATCTATCCACACAATCAAGGAGGACCATTAGCCTAACCAACGATGGATTGTTAGCCCCCTGTAGCAAGCAGATGGTCCTTTATTCTGTGGGCAGCTGAGACCTCTTGTAAACAGCACCTTCTCATAGTAGATCAACCAGTTTGTTATTGACATTCAAAACTAGCTATCCACACAATCAAGGAGGACCATCAGCCTAACGATGGGTTGTTAGCCCCCTGTAGCAAGCAGATGGTTCTTTATTCTGTTGACAGCTAGTTTTTGAATGTCAACATTAAACTGGTTGATCCACTTTCAGAAGAGACCATTTTAAAAATAAAATTAAAAAAGAGGGTATGTGTCTGTACATGCATACTTTTGCAGCTTAAAAAAAAAATTTGTAGTCTCTCAACATATTTTAATTTTTGTATCCGAATGTTTTCTAGTGGAGAAAACACCAGGAGGACAAAGCTCCAGCCACATCTGAAAGACACCTGATTTGACATGCTCCATTTTTTCTACATTATTTGGATAACAGTAAGAATAATTTTTTTTTGTCTGTGTTATTTCATATTATTTTTGTTAATGTTAAAGGTATTGTGACATGATGTTGGAAATTTGCATATTAATTACAACATATATATCTTATATCATTCAGCTCTGTTCGTTTTTGCAAAATAAATTATAAATATATTAAAATTTCATTCCAAGTTATGGTAGTTTTTTCTCTGGGACACGCCCCTAAAAATCTGCGCATTTCCGCAAAACGTCATTGTGACGTACCCGTGGGTAGTCGCTGTTCAACGTGCATGTAAATAATAATGGCGGAGCATGTCGAACAAACACAACCTATTGTTAGTACATGAATGTATGAAAGCAATCGAAGGGTTATTATTCATCCTATACAGTTATTGGACAGTCGATCAATTGAAAAGTGATTTAGACACGGTTTATGTCATACACAGTAGCTAAGTGAGGATAGCTTTGTGATGTGGCTTCTTTGTTCTTGGACTAAGCTAACAGAGTCCCGATCGCGTCTGAGATCTATCATTTTAAGACAGTAAATCATCCAAAACTCTCATTAATAAACCCTCCCTGAGTAAAAAAACTTACTGATATTACTTGATCGCGCAGACATAATTTAAAAATACATAAATCGCAACGTGGCCTGTATCTCGGCTAGTGTGTTAGCAGCAAAAAAACACAATCTATTGTTAGTACATGAATGTATTAAAGCAATCGAAGAGTTATTATTCATCAAATACAGTTATTGGACATTCAATCAATTGAAAAGTGATTTAGACATGGTTTATTTTTTACACAGTAGCTAAGTGGGGTTAGCTTCGTGATGTGGCTTCTTTGTTCTTGGGCTGAGTTAATAGAGTGCCGATCGCGTCTGAGATCTATCATTTTAAGACAGTAAATCATCCAAAACTCTCATTAATAAACCCTCCTTGAATAAAAAAACTTACTGATGTTACTTGATTGCGCAGACATAATTTAAAAATATAT
>JBBPBX010049069.1:7634-25504 GCA_038048925.1 Garcialebias charrua
ATTTGTGGTACATTTCAGCAGGGCATAGAACATTGGAATTTTTAACCAAGCAGCAAAAATGTGGTACAAATCCTGGATTTTTACAACTCAAGATTGTTGTGTTGAAGATACGTTGGGATTCATACATACAGCAAAAGTAATTGTAGGTGGGAATGTTTTAACAGGTTTGACTGGGATCGATCATATTTCCACAACTGAGAGGAGATCAAAGACAGAAAGGAACACAATCTCTTTAAGTCCATAGCTAGTTAAACGAAGTACAGAAACACCCACCCACACACATTCAGTTTCCCAGATACTGTGGGATGGTCCCTAAAACTAAAATCATGCCGTGCATTGGTTCTAATCAAGGGTTTAACATTGCACTGTCAGCAGATATTGCAAGGAATGCAAAAACATGACTTACATGAAATGCTAATACTGTACTGCTTACAGTAGAATGCACTTTTTTTGGTTGCTTACATCAGACATTCCTCAAACTCACTAGAAAGTGTGATCTAAGTAGTTTTCTTAAAACTCCAGCCTTGTTCTGCTATGGCAATGGCATCAGACAAAACAAAGCAAAAACAGATGTAAAGTCCAAATATAGGAGGAGAAAACATGAAATCTGTAATTGCACTGACTCCACGAGCCTTTTTGTTTATGGCAGGAAATTTTTGAATGGACTTTGATCCACATCTGCACTGGAATACTCACAAGTAGGGTATAACGGTATATATTTTGTGTCATTCCAGTGTGTTTGTTTACAGTCTGATCTTATTAACAGCAAAGCATTTACAACAAAAAGCTTTGTGACCAAACTAAAAGTTTAGGTCGATTTAATATAATTCATGGCAACAGATAAAGATGTAGGTCTTTAACAAACATGACACTGGGCCTTGTTTCCGTTTTGAAAGTGAAAGCTAAACTTGTTTGATTTTCTTTTCTTTTATACAAACCTAACAATGCAATGAGTCCATCCATCCGTTTCTTCGTATATTCATCCATTCAGTCATCTTCAGTCACATCTCAAAGGATGGGTCATGAAGGCAGCCGATCAAGTGGAGAAGCCTAGAGATGCTTCTCCTGGGTACTTGTTGCCACAAGTCGTGTCCCTGGATGCTTATAGCCCACTGCTCCACCTGGGTGTATCGCACGCGTGATGGGTTAAATGTGGAAAACTAATTTTACCATTGTATGGGAACATACAATGATGACAACACATAGCACTTTGCTTTAAAAATGAGGGCTGGAGCTTAAATCGACTGCAACAAGAATAAGCTAAACTTTTAGTTTTTGTACATGCAGCATTTTTTTAGTATTTCAATTTTTTACAAGTTAATTGCTGTTTTCAAATTTCATATACTACAAAGTATTTAAACTTCATCCATCCATCCATTTGTTATCTTCCACTTGCTCTGAAGTCTTGTCTCGGGGGCAGCAGCTTACAGGGAGACCCAGACATCTCTTTCCACAGCCACCTCTTCTAGCTCTTCTGGGGGGGACCCCAAGGCAATCCCAGGCCAAACAAGAGACATATGCCTCTTTTCCATAGTACCTTTTAGTACCAGTACAGCACGGTTTGATTTGGTATGGTACAAGTTGTGTTTCCATTATGCTTTCAGTACTGGTTCCAGTGGGCAGGGTTCAAACTGATGTCACTCGCCTTACCAGCTGGTGATGGTAAGACCTTGAAACAGGTTTCAGTACAGGGTGAGAATTTATTTTGAAGTTTCTGGTAAATTAAAATGAATACAGATTATTAAAATGATCAATGTACACAATATATATACTACCTGTACATATATAAATCCGGCTAATAAACTTTTAATGAACTTTAGTTCACCATTAAATCTCTGATTAACCAGATTCTACAAAAGCATCTATATTTAAAAATGTATAGGTTTGGGTTAGGGGCAGGTACATGTCTTGGACCTAGGGGGTATAGAGTGTGCATCGGGATTATGAATGGAACGTGTCATTATTGTTTGTCTTTCTGTGAGTGAGGGTGAGGATGAGGGTGGGTCTGAATGAGTGTGTCTGTGTATGAATGTTTAAGTGTCAGGCTGGGACTTGGACTGCCCCCTCTCTGATACATCTGAGGCTACTTAGTGTTGCGCTCCTGCCACGTGGCCCCCTGGTGGGTGTTCCTTTGCCTGCGGGCGTGCTTGGGGCCCTCACTATCTGGGGTTGGGCGCTTGGGCGTTTGTCGGCTCGGCCTGGTGGCTGCCTGGTGGGGCTCGTGTCCTCTGGTCCTGTCGGGTCTGGGCCTGAGGGGTGGGCGTCCCCGGTGCCCGGGCCTCGGTGACCGGCCCTGGGGCTACGTCGGTGCAGCGGGCTCCGGCGGGGGCCTGTGAATTTGTCGCGGTTGACCCCGGGGGGTCATTGTATGTGGTCGCTGGTGGGGTTCGTCCGGTTCTTCCCCTTGGTCGGATCTGGGGAGTGGGCGAGTGGCTCGTCCTGTTCGGGTGGCCCTGGGGACTCTGGGCTCGGGGTCCTTCCTGGGGTCTTGGGCTTTGATCGCTCCTTCGTCTGCCTCGGGCTTTGGGGGGACGGATCTCTGATGCTTCACAGTCGCTACTAAATGTTCTATTGGAGGAACCTTATTCACTTATGCATGCTCACAACCACACACAAATGGATGCAGGGATGTATATGTAGATATATGCAGATATGTAGATGGGTATATGAATGAATATAAATGTATATGTATGTATACTGTATATATATTTGTAGGTATGGGTATGTGTATTTATAGAAATCTACTGCAAGGTCATGAATATTATTAGTCTTTATGCATGTATGTTTCGTTGCTGTGTTCTGTCATGTGCTTTGCAGGATTGCGGACGGAGGTTGGGTGTGTTTGCCTTGTGCTCTTTTTGTGGATAATTGTTGTTTTGTTGTCTTACTTTCTCTTACTTTCTTTATAAAAAAATAAAATACATATTGGAGTGAGAGGATGGCTATAAGGTGAGAAGGCCATCTATAAATGGAAAAAAAAGGGGAAAAAATGTATAGGTTTTCTTCATCATTTGATGTATTTGCACTCATTGGGCCTCATGCAAGAACCGTTTGTACGCACAGATTTGTTCTTAAACTGTGCGTACGAGTGATTTAGGAGCATTTGTGGCATTCAACAATGTTTTCGTATTCTAAGATTTTTTCAGATACGAACAAAATTTACGTGTGGTCCAGACCTGTCGTATATTTTACGAGCAGTCAGTCTGCTGTTATCCAGACGGATTTTCTCCACTAATAACTTTATACTTCGTTATTTAGAAAATATTTTGGGTTTAAAAAAATCACGCACCATAATTATTCTTGACAATAGGTTATTCTGTTTGAATTAGAATTATAATTTTAAGTTTAATTTGTCTGGTGTGTCGCAGGCTTCGGTGAGTCGTGCGCTCCCCTTGGTCATCAAAGCCCTCCTCAAATTAACACCCAGGTACATAAAATTCCCATACACCGCCGCAGAACAAGTACAAATTAAGACTGATTTTCATGCTATTGCTGGACTGCCAAACACCATCGGAGCAATAGACTGTACACACAGACGGATCAAAGCACCTTCACCTGACGCATTCCCATTCCTCAATCGGAAGCAATACCACTCCATAAATGTCCAAATTATATCTGATTCGAAATATAACCTGCTAAATGTGGTTGCGCGATGGCCAGGAGGAGCGCATGACTCATTTGTGCTGCAAAACAGTGCTGTTGGCACGCGTCTTGCGCAAGGTGCGCATGGAGATGGCTGGCTTGTTGGTAACTTTTTAATTTGTAATTGAGGATTTGGAATTATTCTCTGATCATTTACCTATAACTCACTATTTTCCACAGGTGATCGAGGCTATGCATTAGCCCCATGGCTTATGACACCTCTAAACAGCCCTCAGACAAGACAGGAGCGCTTGTGTAATAAGCTGCATACACGCACTCGTGCTGTAGTTGAGCGCACAATTGGAGTTTTGACATGACATTTATTTTTCCATCCATCTCGGTAACGCAGACTTTTCCTTGACCTCCTCCTGTTGCAGTCATAGAGCACCGTGCTGCGGCGAGACGTTTTTTTGAAGCCATTTTCAGATCAAACCATTTTTTCTTGATTTCTGATACTGTACGACCCACGGGAGACACAACATTAACAGCAGTGGTTATTTCATGCCATTCTTTGGCTTTAGCTGGTCCTTTAATCCCATGAGTGACGCTGCTAAAAAGGACAGATTTTCTTTTCTCGATCTCGGAGAGCAGAACTTCAATCTCCGCACCCGTAAAGTTCTTCTTTTTACTTTTCGCTGTCATTTTATGAACGGACACTTCCTGCTCTCTGAGGCAGGAAACGTAGCCTTATATGGTGTTTTGAGGGGTGGGAATTATGTAAATGACCTCTCCGCGTGCACGAGCAGGTGGATAGAACAGGTGCAATTCATTATATTTACGCAGCTCATTTACACACTTTTCCTGAGGATAGAAGAGTTTGTTGAATCTGACGTGGCATGTTCGTACGAACGCTTCGTACGAACAAAAGTAAGAGAAATTTAGGATAAAAATACGAACATGTTCTTGCATGAGGCCATTGTGTCTACTTTTATTGTTCAATTTAGATATGTGGTTTTATTTCTTGTATACAGATTAAAAATTTAGCTTTGCTTTAAAGTTTAATTCTTGTTTTGTGATTTGTACATCTGTGGGTTAGAATAAAGTTGAACTAAATACAGTTTACCATACCATACCATACCACTTCATTTATAGAGCACTTTGAACAGCGACAAGGCCAACCAAAGTGCTCTACAAACAAAACAAACAACAGGCAACACACAATGAAGTACAAAAAATAGACATAAGAACATTGCAGATCATAAATAAAACGACACAACACAGATTAGCTGGTGTTGGAAGCAACAGAATAGTAATGGGTCTTTAAACGGGATTTGAAAACCGAGAGGGAGGGGGCCTGTCTGACGAGCAGAGGTAACTCGTTCCTAAGTCTTGGGCCTGCTACAGAGAAAGCCCTGTCACCTCTGCGTTTAAGACGAGACCCTGGACCTTTTAAAAGTACCCGGTCCTCTGACCTCAGAGCACGTGGTGGGGCATATGGGTGTATCAAATCAGAGAGATAGGCGGGGGCGAGACTGTTCAGCGATTTGTAGACATACAGGAGAATTTTGAACTGGATTCGAAGATGAACCGGTAGCCAGTGCAGGGAGGCCAAGACTGGTGTAATGTGCTCTCTTTTGCCTGTACTGGTTAAAAATCGGGCTGCTGCGTTCTGGACCAGTTGTAGTCATGCAATGGTGGTCTGACTGATACCAAACAGGAGTGAATTGCAGTAATCAAGCCTAGATGTAATAAATGCATGTATTACTGTCTCCAGGTTATTTTTGGATAATATGGGCTTGAGCTTGGACAGTTGCCTCTGCTGGAAAAAAACAGGATTTAATTATCATATTTACATGGCTGTTAAGTTTCATTGAATGATCCATTATCACGCCCAGATTTGTGACTTTTTGTTTTTCAGACAGGGTTAGAGCAGAAAGGTCAATGCAGTGGTTCAAGATCGTGTCATTGGGAAGGAACAATATGGCTTCAGACTTCTTATCATTAAAACTTAGAGACCACATATAGGTCTTTAAAAATTTTATGTTATGTCTGTGTGCTATCTTGACAATATTAATTCATTTTAATACACAAAATAATTCTTAGATAATCAATTATACCCTTTTTAATTCTGCCATTTTTAACTTTCGTTTTGAACGACCGGTTTCTGATACAAGTTCTGAAGTCCACGCCCTTCAACGATCTGTTTACGCCCTCTGTAACAGCCAGTATCTGTAATGTGTTGTTGTTTTAAAATTAGCTCTTTTTTTATTACTCATTTGACTTACTGTTAGTGCTAGCTTAAGATAACTTACCGAAACCCGTCTGAGCGCGCCGCAATTTGCTGCTCCTTTTAGCATGAGACCACCCGAATCCGATGCTAATGTTAGCTTGTTCCTCTTCCGGTGTTCGCCAGCTCCGCTCGTTGCACGCGGCGATTTTGGGAGTTATCGCTGTTCCAGTCAAGACAACACAAAGTTCACCAAGTGTCTCCCGTAAATTAATCCGTAAGGAGAAGGTCCTCGCTGCTGCGAGGCTGCTTCGAGGCAGCAGCGAGGCTGTACAGTTGAAGCTCCGCTCCATCGCGCCAGAAGAGGGTCCCGTCGCAACCGGTCCCTACGCCGGGGGTCCGCTCGTTTAATTTTTGCCGGCTGCGCGTTGGGAGCGATCGCAAATACACTAAAAATTGAACTAAAACATAAAAATAACAATTATACTTTATTTATAAAGCCATTTAAAAAAAACACAGCTGCAACAAAGTGCTGTACACATGAAATTAAGAACATATAAACAAAAGATGAGATGAAATCATGAAAAACAACAGTCATGTGTTTAATACAGAAGTGGGTTGAGCCTAACCAGGGGTTGCTAGGTGAGGGGCTGGACTCAGGTTGTGGTGGGTTGTCCTCTCTCGCTTGTGACGTAACATGCGAGAGTATTTTAAAACGAACCGTTTGTATCACAGTAAAATAAATCTACTTAGAGTAAATAAACCACTGGGTGCATTTTTTTGGCACAAGGACTGTTTTTTTATGAAGTAAATACCCAAAGTTGAGTAAAAAAAACATTAAAAAGTGAATTTTGCAAGTGTGGTCCCCTTTAAGAAATTTAAAGCCATCCAGTCCCATATATCACCCAGGCAGTCGAGCAGAGGTTGAATAGAGCATGTACCATTTTTTTAGGGGGAAGGAGATTTGACAGTCATCGGAGTAGAAGTGAAAAGGTATGTTGTGTTTCCGGAAAATAGCACAGAGTGGCAGTAGGTATAAGGAGAATAGGAGAGGACCCAGGATGGACCCCTGCGGAACCCCCCATATAAGTGATGCCAATGCAGAACTAAAATTGTTGATGGACACACAAAAGGATCTTTCAGAGAGGTAGGATCTGAACCAATTAAGGGCTGACCCTGTGATGCCCACCCACTGCTCCAACCTAGCAATCAGGATCTCATGGTCGATGGTGTCAAAAGCGGATGTAAAGTCCAATAGGACAAGCAGCACAGAGTTACCAGTCTGTGGATAGGAAGATGTAATTAAAAACCTTCAGTAGGGCATAATTTGAGGGGAAAAATTCTGAGAGATCCAATAATTTTGTGCCTTTTTATGATTTTTCAGCTGAGTTAACTTTAACAGATTATTTAATAGTCATTAACGTGAAAACAGGATTTCATGATAAAACAGGCCCTGTTCATTTATTCATTTATTTTTATCGTCACTGATTAAAAAAATACATAATTTTTTATACAAAGTACATAAAATGTTTTTAAAAATCGTTTCCACCCTCCATCCCAGACCTGTCCTGGTCCGCCCGTCTGCCGGGATCGGGGTTCGGCCTTCATGAGCAGGTGAGGCCAGTGTCCGGTCAATGGCCTTCTGTGATTCAGCAGCTCGTATGATCCTCCGTGGTGACCAGCGGAGCTCGGAGCCCGCAGAGCCCGCAAGGCCAGGACCTGGAGCCCGAGCCCCGAGTTGGCAGCACGGAGGATCTTCCATGGTGACCAGCGGAGCTCGGAGCCAGGGAAATAACTTCCTGCATGGCCTGAGAGGCTCCGGTGGAGAGGACCAGGGAGAGTCTGGGACCGGCGGAGCTCCATTCTAGCTTGCTCTAAATTTTGTCGTCAGTCACCAAGCACAAAAAACATCTGCACTTCAGCATTAGACCACGGTGTTGTCATTATTGTTTTTTAAATCTTTAACATAGTTCCAATCGCTCCTTGAGTTCGAACACTGGTAATTGCAAATGGCAGATCAAGGGCTTTGAAAATGCTCAAACCCCTGACCAGTCAGTGACCAACAGTGTTCTGACGTCATGCTTGGTACCCCAGAGAAGAAGGGACCAATAAAGGTGCCAGTTCCATGAAAAATTCATAGTGGAAAAATGCTCGGAACCGTAATGAACCGAGTCAAGTCGTGCTACTACAGTATGGCAAAAGGGCTATAGTCTCTCAAGCATGTCCTGGGTCTTCCCCATATCAAAGTCAGAGAATCTTTATTGTCATGTGGTACATGTGATCAAACGAGATTATGTACACAGGGTCCCAGTTACATCCAACAATAAAATGTAAAAGAAAAACAGTAATAACATCTAAGATGTGAACTAAGAAAAACATCAACTAAACGTAAACTCAGCACTAATATCATAGAAAACAACATTACTCCAAACAGCAGCACGAACATGATTCTGTATGAGCAGATGAACACGAATGAACACAGCAACATGAAGCAGAGTTTTGTCAGCAGCAACATGAAACAGATCAGCAGCAACATGATGTGATATTTCACAGTGATTATTCTGGTTAGATATTCATGAGTCTAACAGCCTCAGGGTAGAAGCTGTTCCTCAGTCTAGTGGTTCTACACTTAATGCTCCTCAACCTCCTTCCTGAGGGGAGTGGGGCAAAAAGTGTGTGTGCTGGGTGAGTGGGGTCCTTCATGATGCAGGTGGCCCTTTTCCTGCATCTGGAGGTGTAGATGTCTGTGATGGTGGGGAGACTGACTCCAACAGACTTCTGTGCAGCCTTCACCACTCTGTAGAGCTTTTCTTTCTGCAGCTGTGCAGCCTCCATGCCACACGTTGATGCTGGAGCACAGGATGCTCTCCACTGCACACCTGTAGAAGGAGGTGAGGACTGAGCTTCTCAGACCAGCTCGTCTCAGCCGCCTGAGGAAGTAGAGTCTCTGATGAGCTTTCTTGATCAGGCTGGTGGTGTTGTTGCTCCAGCTGAGGTTATCGTTCATGTGTACACCCAAGTACTTGTAGCTGGAGACCACTTCCACCGCAGATCCTCTTATGTTCAGTGGGGTGTGGGTGTGTTTGTTCCTTCTGAAGTCCACAATCATCTCCTTTGTCTTCTTCACATTGATGTGAAGGTTATTCTCTTTGCACCAGCTCTCCAGGTGTTCCACCTCCTGCCTGTAGCTGGACTCATCATTAGCCGTGTTTCCATCAAGGTTTCTAGATGCGCATTTTGAAGCATCGCATCAGAAAAGCTGAATGGAAACGGCAAAATTCGAGTTAACTTCCTCTAATTCGCTCAAAAGTTGATACGCTCGCTTGAGGTGGTTTTTGGGGGTTTCGAAACAGAGCTGATGCGCAAAACGACAGATGGAAACAGATTTGCCGACTCAGTTCTGCCGTAGCGAACATTTACGTCATGTGACTGATCAGCTGTTTCCGCTCCGGACAACATGTAACATCGCTAAAACTAGTTGGCATGACAGAATAAATACAACTTGCCCGATAGCAACACATACCTGAAATATTCTCTCCATTTTGCCGAGATGTGTGGTCGGGTTCTGTTTTCAACCGCTACTTCCTGTTTACTGTAGACATGCGTAACGCTGACGTCTGACGTAATGACGCTGACGTCTGACGTAATGACGCTGACGTCTGACATAATGACACTGTGCGTGGCCTGGTAGATGCGCTTCAAGCCAGTTAATGGAAACACTTCTGATCCGCATTAATTTGTATTTACATTTTTGCGAGATTTCAAAAATTAGCTCAAAATTCGAAATGAAAATAGATGGAAACACGGTTATTGTTTGTGATGCATTCGCTGTATCATCTGCAAACTTTACAATTTGACAGCCTGGATGGGCGGCTGCACAATCATATATGAGCAGAGTGAACAGGAGAGGGCTGAACACACATCCTTGAGGAGAGCCAGTGCTGAGGGATATGGTGGAGGAGGAGAAGTTGTGGATCCTCATTGACTGTGATCTGTTTGTTAAGAAGTCTAGGACCCAGTTACAAATGGAGGGGCCCAGTCCTACTGTGAATAGTTTGTCCATCAGGGTTTGGGGGATCATGGTGTTGAAAGCAGATGTGAAGTCCACATCCATATTTCCCTCATATTCAAACTTTCTATAGCATATTTATAACTTTTTGACCACCAACGCTCAGATTCATCATCACATGCATTCATGCTAACCATATTCTCCTGTTTGACAAAAAAAAGAAGAGAAGTTTGATAAAGTAATGTGTAAGTTGCACCAATAGCAGAAGTCGCACATGAATCTTTTTTCTTTACCTGCTGTTTTTTTCTGGTCGAGGTTGAGCTGCTGCATCTCCCCAGATGTCATTGTGCGAGAGGCGGGGTGCACAAGTCACAAGTCCGTCACAGGGCCACATGAAGACAAATGAGACAAACTACCACTCACACCTAGAGACAAAGTTCCCAGTTAACATAGCATGCATGTTTTGGGTTTATGGGAGGAACCTTGAGTACACAGAAAAAATCCTTAGCATGCATGGGGAGAGCATGCAAACTTGACACAGAAAAGCCCCTGCCAGGAGCACGTCATTCAAGATTTATATTTAATATAAGCAGTAACGATGATGTGTCATCAGATGTAGCTCATGATCCAAATGACACGCTTTTTCCACTTCCTGCCTTGTGATGCATTTTTGTGTGCTACCCTTTGACATCTGTTTGACCTTGTGCACTGGAACCAGAAAATCAATCTGCTGTGTAGAAGTTGTCAAATAAAGACCCAAACTTTCATTTGCCCCATCCGTGGGGTCAGACATAATTAACTCAAGATCTGGTTTCGGTTGTTTGAAAATACAGACTCAGTTACTCATTGTAGGGCTCCCACAAACCCCAGGCTTTAAACCTACACATATAGGAGCGTGTGCAGATGCACATATTTCCATTTTACAAGTTTAATCCAAATTAGACTCCTATCAGGTTTACCTTAAACACTTTAGGATAAATAGTGTCCTCCATTAATGTGCTTATCTTCTCACTTAAATACCCTATTGGAAGACTACCTCATTGTCTTTGTATTATGTAGAGGCCAATTAGAGGTTAGGCGATGTGCATGATGGTGGCGACACATGGTAGTCATATGTGACGGAGGCCCCTGGAAGTCTGATGTGGCCCCCATTAGCGCACAGCATCAACAGTGGCATGGAAGCACATGTGGTGTGTGCAGCTTGAACAAATAAGGCCCTCTGTGTTTTGCACTGAATACTTCTTTCGCCTTATTATCAGTTTAAATTGTGGTTTGCTGGTGATGACATCAATAACAAACAGTACACTCTGGTTTCCTCCTTGGGGATAGGAGCTGCTTTGAACTAAAGTATTTTCTCTTTTCATTCCCCACGGGATTATGGGTAATAAGTCCTGTCTAATTGATATGGAAGTTAGGATGCTCCTGTAATGCTCAAATGTCACCTTCTGAAATAAAAAGCTTATATTTTCAGTTTATGGTAAATTGATTCTCAGCTAAATTTAAACATTCACAGTAAGAACAATTTTGTTTCAGTGGGGCTTTAAAGGGTGTGTGACATGATTTTGGAACTTTGCATAAAGTGGCACAACATATATATCTTGTATCATTCAACTATGTTCGTTTTTGCAAACATAATGATAAATTAATGAAAATTAGTTTCAAAGTGAGTTTAAAATTTGCGCTGTGTTTCTTCACGGGACATCCGGGTACTTCTGCATGCGACTTCTGTCACATAGACACAGGAATGTCTCCTAGAACGCCCCTTTTACACAACAATGGCGCACAATATAGAAACCAACGAATTTAGCAATCTAAGTTTAGATTTGAGCGATTTGTCTTCAGTTTGGGAAGCCGAAAGTTAGTTCAGGGGGTTGAACAAGAAACAGCAGGTTCTGCCTTACCTTCAGGTGGAGCGAGGGGGGCTCCGAGGGGGACAGCTTTGTTTGTTTTGTCCAGTCTTGACAAAGTTTTTCATCTTTTGGGAAATTGAAAAGGCTCACTTGTTCACTGATGATATTAGAACACCCAAATGCAACACAACGTAACAGCATTTTTCAAGTTATACAAAAAAAAAGGCGATCTTGAAGACAATGAATATGCATTATCTTAGCAGACGCAGACTGACATTCCTGTGTCTATGTCACAGACGTCGCATGCGGAAGTGCCCAGATGTCCCGTGAAGAAACAAAATTTTAAACTTACTTTGAAACAAATTTTCATTAATTTATCATTTTGTTTGCAACAACGAACATAGTTGAATGATACAAGATCTATATGTTGTGCCACTTTCTGCAAAGTTCCAAAATTATGTCACACACACTTTAAATGAGAACTGATTGGGAGTGGCAACAAGAGATTTATGTAAAGTTTATGTTTTATGTAATGGTGCACAAGATAGAAGTGCAACATCCTGCAAGTATTCTAGTATCTTCTCTGAGTCATGGTATGTGTACAGTCTTTATTTTGTGTATGTGAATACAGTTCTCTGATACAGTGAGATGCCTTGTGCAACCTGCTTCAGTGTTCAAAGGCTGCTGAGTGCCATCTTCTGCTTTGTCAGGCTCACACAAGAGTTTATCAAGTGTGGAGTGGAAAGCCATGACGCCGGAGAACTTAAGAAATGTGTGTTTGCAATTGGTTTGGTTTACTACTAGGGTAGTCAAATACTGTAGCAGGTTTGGAGTGGGGGGATTTTTTTGTCGGTGAGATGTGTTTGCATCTTCCTGTGCATGATTGTGTTTGGTTATGACTCCACGTGTGCACTTGCGATCTCATGTGCATGCATGCGTTTTCCTCTGTTTTCCCACTCAGGGACTTTGTCCTCTGATAGGTGTGCCAACCAGTCAGCTGAGAAAGAGAGGTGAGAGAGGTTAAGTGGGGGTGACAAGATCTGAAGCAAGCCGTCGTGTTTGAGCTTGGGCAAATACAGGAAGCAAAACCAGGGACAGTCATGCTGAATACAGAAAATTGGTGCTGGAGTGCAGAATCTGTTGCTTTGAACCTTGTTCCAAATGCTTTGCTGAAAATACTACAAACATAGCATGGCAGGCGCACACAAGATAAGCCAAACTTCACAGAAAGGTTGGATTATAGCCGGTTAACACAGATTCTGTATGATTTTAGATTCCAATTTAGTCAAAAATCCTAATTATCCAGACAGTGTAAATTCATTAACTCAATTCATTGTTAGAGTCTGGTTCATCATGTTGTGAGACCCACAATAAAAAGCACATTTCCAACACATTTGCTGCTCTTTATGTAAATTATTTTTGACTGGAAACATCACATGCAAAGATTAAAGGGTTCCGCTATGACTTTATTTCATTGATTAGGTAAAGGAGATAACGAACAGAAAGAATGACTGACAGACTGACTTACTGCCCTGCCACCCACGCTGTTGACAAGACAGAGCGCCTCGTGACGCTGTCATAAGGTAAAGTACAAACACCGACAGCGCCGACTGACCCAAGCACTCTTTGAACTCAAAATGAATTGCAAGTCCACCAGCGGCTTTTTGAAATGACCTTACCCCACAAAAATCAATCGACACAAGCGTACCAGGAAGACTCCGGTATGGGTCCGGTATGACAGAACCAACATGTTGTTCAGCCTGTTGCACAGAATGATGATGTAGAAAAGTTGGAGTCATTTGATGTTTTGCCACAGGTTATCAAAGTTACGGTACTTTCCATTCTTTTCAAAGGCACTTTTTCCATTTATTCAAGTTTAACAGATTGGACTAGTGGACTTAACTGAGTGGAAAAATCTCACACAAACACAAACACCAAGGTGTTCTTTTCAATGATTGAAAGCTACTATTGCACTTGTTAACCTGTGTCCAAAGCTAAATGAGACAAGGTGATGTCGTTTAAAGAGCATCAGGGACATCCAGTGCAGTATAACACATTTTCTACCAGCATGTCCCACATATTAAGGGACGTCGGCTGGCTGCCTTTACTGCTTCTGTTAGCAAAACTGCCCCCCATAACTTCTATAGATCATAAATGTGATTCTTTTTACTGTCAGTCTCTCCAATCATCTTGCAGTGTGTGTCTGCCTGGTTCTGCAGTGCATTCAAAAGTGGGCTGAAATATGTGTTAGTTATCTTCTTTTGGAAAAGCACTGCCCTCGTTGCTCCATATAGCCCAGCTTTAGTGACCGGCTATTGATAAGGCTAATGTCTCCCGATAGCTACTAGGCTTTCAAGTCCCGGCGCAAAACAGCCGGCTCCCTTTCATGTTGTTTTCACAAGCCAAGGACAGACCAGCCTCCTACAGGACCAAGCTGGCTAATCAGTAATCAGTAACTTGCTGAGCCCATCAGTCCTCTTCCGATGAGTTGCTTTTCACCTCATTTATTTTTTCATCTTTTTATTTTTTTTTCCCTCTAGCTTTTGATTCGTGCAATCTATGTTTGTCTTTTCGCTTCTCATACTACAAATCTCCATCTTTCTGTCTGCTTGGTGTTTTTATTTCACCATTTTCTCTTTTAGTTAATCTTCACTGTAGCGTGCTTAGTTCGTTTCTTCTTTTTCTGCACCAGCTAAGAATCTAAAGCTGACTCTGTAGTCTGCTTATGAATCAGCATACAGAAGGGGGATCAGTAGGTCTCTAGGCTGTTACTGTGCCACTGACACATGGTGTTTTATTAAAACATTAGTACCACTATATGACTTCATTTAGGACTTGCCAAATAAAATTGATTAGGTGACAAAGATGAGACAAAAGAGGAATCCTCTTCATTCGCTCTGACTGGGATTTTGCTTTCCGAGCCAACAGCAGCAGCAGTTAGTCTCCAAACTTTTGAACAGAAGCGTTGCGGCTGCACACAGCCTCTTATTTGAAGGCCAGCCACACTCTTCCCTTATAGTTAATTGCTCTACTAACTAGATCAAACCTTTTAGACAATCAGAAAACAGAATTGTTGCATGCCTTCTATTTTTTTAACCCAGCTTCCTAAACAGTTGTCATACAGAAAACCCCAGAGATTCTCACTTTTTGAAAAGGTTTTGTTAAGGAACCATGAAAGCAACCTTGGGTTTTGGCATTCAGCAATTTTTTTATAGTTATAACCTTCCCAAGCAGAACCAACCTTCACCTTAGTTTCACGTAGTACATCTCATTTAAATCTGTAGAGTCTTTAATAAAAATGCACATCTTTAATGTGCGCTATAATGCTAGTCTATGACAGCAACTGTTTGGTTAGAAAAATGTATGAATTTAGCTTCTTATCAGAGTCAGAGAGTCTTTATTGTCATTTGCACCGCATGTGGTACATGTGATGAAAACGAGATTATGTACACGAGGTCCCAGTTACATCCAACAACAAATGAAAGAGAAAAACAGTAATAACATCTAGAACTAACTAAGAAAAACATCAACTAGTAATACACTAAGCCTAATATAGTGGGAATAAACAGCAGCACGAACATGAGTTTGTATGAGCAGATGGTCACAGATGAACACAGATGAACACAGCAACAAGAAAACAGATCAGCATCAGTATGATGTGATATTTTGCAGTGTTTATTTTTTATTTTATTTTTATTTATTCATGAGTCTAACAGCCTCAGGGTAGAAGCTGTTCCTCAGTCTAGTGGTTCTACACTTGATGCTCCTCAACCTCCGTCCTGAGGGGAGTGGGGCAAAGAGTGAGTGTGCTGGATGAGTGAGGTCTTTCATGATGCAGGTGGCTCTTTTCCTGCATCTGGAGGTGTAAATGTCTGTGATGGTGGGGAGACTGACTCCAACAGACTTCTGTGCAGCCTTCACCACTCTCTGTAGAGCTTTCCTCTCTTCAACTGTGCAGCCTCCATGCCACACGTTGATGCTGGAGCACAGGACGCTCTCCACTGCACACCTGTAGAACGAGGTGAGAACTGGGCTGCTCAGACCAGCACGTCTCAGCCGTCTGAGGAAGTAGAGTCTCTGATGACCTTTCTTGATCAGGCTGGTGGTGTTGTTGCTCCAGCTGAGGTTATCATTCATGTGTACACCCAAGTATTTGTAGCTGGAGACCACTTCCACTGCAGACCCACCTATTTTCAGTGGGGCATGGGTGTGTTTGTTCCTTCTGAAGTCCACAATCATCTCCTTTGTCTTCTTCACATTCATGTGAAGATTATTCTCTTTGCACCAGCTCTCCAGGTGTTCCACCTCCTGTCTGTAGCTGGACTCATCATTGTTTGTGATGCATCCCACCACCGCTGTATCATCTGCAAACTTAACAATATGACAGCCTGGAAGTGTGGCTGTACAATCATATGTGAGCAGAGTGAACAGAAGGGGGCTCAGCACACATCCCTGAGGAGAGCCAGTGCTGAGGGTTATGGTGGAGGAGGAGAAGTTGTGGATCTTCACGGACTGTGGTCTGTCTGTTAAGAAATCTAGTACCCAGTACCCAGTCTAGTACCCAGTATTATGACATGATTTTCATTTTTAAAGAAAATTCTTTTTAATTTCGTTTCTGAAACGTTTAAGAGCCAGCAGCACCAAGCATCCATCGGTGGCTTTGCGTATAAAAAATTAGAACATTGAATAATATTTTAGTTCAGATATTTTTATTTTAAAGTCTCTGCAGACTCCAAAGTAGGCACTGCCAATGTCCTGTTACCACATTCTCCCTGAGGTGTCTACTAAATGCCTACTTTGAAACGATAAGTGAACAGTCTGTTTTCAGCACTATCTAGTTTTATTGGCCACATGAAGGACATTACACTTCATCCATCCAGACATGTTCTTTACCCGCTGTTTTCTTCAGGGTTCAGCTGACCATCAACGGTCATCGTACAAGAGGCAGGGTGCACCATGGACAGGTCGCTGCTATTAAGTCATCTAAACAAGGTTGTAATGAAAATATTAACAGCTACAGCAACAAAAGCAAAATAAAGATCTTCTCAAGACCCTTGACATAGTAATTTTCACAGCTCCTTTAGTTAGTTTTTCACAGGAACACATTCCGCCCTGCCATTATCCTCAGCTTCCACCTCTCCTTCATCTTTCGTTTCTGGGTAACCAGACCCAGATGGTACCTGGTACAGACACTAGCAGCTCTTTCTCGCTCATTCTCTCACTTTTCTTTTTTTTTTCAGTTTTGCCTTTTGTGAGTTTGCCATTACAATTGATGGCCGAGAAGCCCAGGAGCATAGTGTGGCAGTCCTTGAGGCCATTTTCGGGTGAACAGAGGCTTAGCAGAAAAAAAAAAAAAAACGGAAGGGAGGAAGGAGGCTGGTTTTATTGAACGCTTCAAATGTTTTTTCACAAGTTAACTCAAATGAAAGAGTTTTGAACAAATTATTGTTATTTTTTTATTCCTCATACTGTAAAGCAGTGATTCTGGAACCCTGGGGGTCCACGAGCAGATGCTTGGGGTCAGCAATTTTTTTTTTACAAGCACATAGATGTTTAACAACCCATTTAAATACACCAAAATGCCGGAAATTGTATCTACTTTATTAAAATATGTCTGGGTGAGGAACGCACCATACCCCACCCCACCACCACCACCACCACCACCACGCTATTTGCATACCGGCATCGATCAGTTTACAAATGAAGCCCTGTATAAGTCAAAGTCAAAAGTCAAAGTCAACTTTATTGCCAAAACTGCAATATGTACAGGACACAGGATTGAAATTGCATTTCTCTCAGTCCTTCGGTGCAACAGTAACCACTGCTGTTACGATTCTGTTCAGTTTTATGTAAAAAATAGTTTTCTGTAATAATTTGAAGAAGTGCCAATACATTTGGTATGTTCATTAAGTGAATAGGTAACGTTTTAAAGTGTTTTTTTTATACTGTTAATTTTCTCAAAACTATACTTTTTTGAAGTTGAAATTTAAAAAAAAAGGTTAATTATGTCTTCAATGAAAAATACCCCATGTTTAAAAGTACAAGAATTGTATTAAGTAAGTGTGAGTTAGTGTGTGAGGTTGAGAAGTTCTTGCTAGAAATAGTCGGACTCACCTCAACACATGGCTCTGGCTCTGGAACCAGTTTCCTTGAGAGGGGTTGGACACTCTTCCACTCTGGAGTTGCCCCTGGTGAGAGGCGC
>JBBPBX010049070.1:0-25504 GCA_038048925.1 Garcialebias charrua
AAAAGAATTCCTAGATGGAGGTGGGAAAAAGCTAACTGGGACAATTATCAAACATTAAGTGCAATAAGATTTGGGGATATCAAAGATGCTGACATGTTGGATGTAGACGACCTAAATGAAAGATTAGTCAATGAAATTGTCCGGACGGCGAAAGAAACGATACCTAAAACCACTGGAACTAAGGGTGGCAAGAGGGTTCCATGGTGGAATGTTGATTGTAGTGAAGCCATTAAAACAAGAAATAGAATATTTAGGAAACTCAAAAAGTTACACACACAGGACACTTTAATTCAATATAAAAGGGCACAGGCAATAGTCAGGAAAACTATAAGGACTCAAAAACGCACATTTTGGAGGCAATATTGTAATAGTATTGGTAGAGAGGTAAAACTGTCAGAGGTATGGAACATGATCAAGAGAATGAGTGGGATGAGACGCAATTATGAGTTACCTGTGCTTAGGGGTGACAAAATGGCTGTCAGCAATCAAGAAAAGGCAGAACTTTTAGTCCAAACTTTTAAGAAAATACACAGCTCGGACAATTTATCGGATGAGACAAAACTTCTTAGAATCAGGGTACTGTCAGCATATCCAAATATTTTAGAAACGCAGGAGTTAACTGGAGACACCATGGATCTGCCTCTGTCGTTATGTGAACTAAAAAGAGCAATTAATAGTTCACGTCAGACCACTCCTGGGAAGGATGATGTTTGCTATAAAATGTTGGCTTATATGACAGATGAAACATTGGAGACTGTATTAAAACTGTACAACATGATTTGGGAAAAAGGTCAACTTCCATCCATATGGAAACATGCAACCATAGTGCCTATCCTAAAACCAGGGAAAGACCCCTCAGATCCGTCTAGTTATAGACCTATTGCGCTGACTTCCCATCTATGTAAAATTATGGAACGTATGATAACAGAAAGACTAACATATGTCTTAGAAAGCAGAGAACTTTTGTCCCCATATCAAAGTGGGTTCAGAAGGGGTCGCAGTACTATGGACGCTGTTCTGTGTCTGGAATCAGACATCAGGAAAGCACAGACAAATAAAGAGGTAGTGGTCGCAGTCCTTTTTGACATAGAAAAAGCGTATGACATGCTATGGAAAGAGGGTTTGCTTATAAAGTTGAATTCATTGGGGATTAGGGGCAGAACATATAATTGGGTGAAAGACTTTTTGTTAGGTAGGACAATTCAAGTTAGGGTTGGGACAGAGTGTTCGGAGATACACGCAGTAGATAACGGAACACCACAGGGTAGTGTTTGTAGTCCATTATTATTTAGTATAATGATAAATGACATTTTTTCTCAAGTTGAGAAAAATGTTGGAAGGTCCTTATATGCAGATGATGGGGCTATTTGGATGAAAGGTAGAAATATAGAATATGTTAGAAAGAAAATGCAGTCTGCAATAGATGAGGTGGAGAAATGGTCCAATAGCTGGGGCTTTAAATTGTCAGTCACAAAGACACAGACTATATATGTTTCTCAAGAAGACATAAAATTTCTCCCATTACCCTGAAACTTTACAATCAAACAATAGAGCAAGCAAAAGTAGTGAGATTTTTGGGAATGTGGTTTGATGAGAAACTCAGTTGGAACGTCCATATAGACAAAGTTGCAGACAAATGTAAAAAGATTGTTAACATACTTCGTTGTTTGGCAGGACAGGAATGGGGAGCAAGTAGAGCATCGTTACACAACATATATTTAGCACTTATGAGGTCATCATTTGATTACGGTTGTATAGCTTATTTGTCAGCTGCAGAAACTCACCTACAAAAGTTAGATAAACTACAAGCTCAGGCCTTAAGGATCATCAGTGGGTCATTCAGAACTTCACCTGTGTCAGCAATGCAAGTGGAAGTGGGAGAAACTCCCCTGAGAATTAGAAGGGTTAAACTTATGCTTGCATACTGGGTCAATCTGCAGGGTCACGCTGAAAACCATCCAACCAAAAATATTTTAAAGGATTGTTGGGAACATAATGAAACAGACATCATAAGTTTTGGGTGGGTGGGTGATGCAAAGGCAGTAAGTGTTGGATTGTCCCAGTTTCAGTTCAGCCCTACTCTTCCACTATCATCCATCCCTCCGTGGTTATTTCCGTTACCTACAGTAAATCTTAGTTTACTTCAGAAACTAAAAGAGAAATCAGAACTTCCGGTATGGCACTTTGTCCAAAATTTTTGTGATGAACACTTCTCTGATGATGTTATTTTATTTACAGATGGTTCTAAAGATCCTGAAACAGGGAGGGCAGGTTCAGCAGTTTACATCCCAGCCAGGGACGTCTGTATCAAAAAGAGAGCATCGGACCATTTATCAGTTTACTCATCTGAACTCTTAGCTATATTGTTGGCTCTGCAGTGGATAGAGGAGAATGACATAAAAAATGTTGTTATTGCATCTGACAGCATTTCATCACTCAATAGTATTGCAACAGGCAAATCAATCCGGAAAGATATCATCTATGAAATTTTTATTACACTGTACAGAATAGACATTAAGGGCACAAAATTACAATTTGTTTGGGTTCCAGCGCATGTCGGTGTGGAGGGAAATGAAAAAGCAGACTTACTGGCTAAACAAGCAATCAAGAGACTGTCCATAGACCTACAAGTCCCACTTTGCAAATCAGAAATTAAACCGTTTATCAAGAAATATACACAAACTGTATGGCAAGAGCACTGGGATCTACAGGAAACTGGAAGACATTTGTACAGCATACAAAAACGTGTTGGGTTAGGTAGGACAACAAAATGGAATAGGAGAGTGGAAAATGTCATCACTCGACTCAGAATAGGACACTCAGGTCTCAACTACTCTCTACATAGAATGGGCAAACATCCAACAGGAAAATGCACACACTGTAATCAACCAGAGACAGTTGAACATGTTCTGCTGCACTGCAATAACTACAAGATCCAAAGGAAACATCTGTTTAAGTCATTATCAAAAGAAAAACGTCAGAACTTCACGTTAGCTGGGCTCTTGGAGGAAAACTCGCCAGATACATACAGTAAAGTTGTTTTGTTCATGAAGTCGATTAGCTTGTTTTGTCGAATTTAGTTTATTTTTATTATTATTATTATTTATTTTTCTTTATTTTACTTTATTTTATTATTATTATTATTGTTTATTTTTATTATTATTATTATTATTTATTTTTTCCTGTCTATTATCCAAGTCCACACTCCAGTCCAGTTGGTGGCGGTAATGCGCTTAATATGAGTTCGCCAACCGCCAATAAACTCTATAGAAGAAGAAGAAGAAGAAGTGAGAACAAAAAGTAATGAGAGCAGCTCTGAAAATGAGCAGGCTGTCACAGTTTGAACTGAAATTACAGAGGAAGTGAAAAACAGTGAGGTTTTCAGCATCATAGCAGACGAAACAAAAGATGTAAAGAAAAAGGAACAGATCTCTCTTGTACTAAGGTACTACTACAATGGAGCTATCAATGAAAGTTTTCTACATTTTGAGTCTGCAGAGAAGCTTGATGCAGCAGGGCTTAGTGAGAAAATAATCTACATGCTGGAAAAACATGGTCTGGAGTATAAAAAAAATCTCAAAGTCAAAGTCAACTTTATTGTCAGAACTGCAATATGTACAGGACATACACAGGACCGAAATTGCGTAGGCCAAGCTTATGATGGTGCCTCTATTATGAGCGGTAGGCATTCTGGGGTACATGTGAGGATCAAAGAGGATGCAAAATATGCTTTTTACATCCATTGCACAGCCCACTGTCTAAATCTAGTTTTAGTAGATACAGTCAAAGCTCTCCCAGAGGTAGAGGAGTTTTTCTACTTACTAGAAAAACTATACGTGTTCACATCTGGATCAGCTGTCCATCCTAAATGGCTAGCTATACAAACCGAGATGTACGAAGGTGTACCAAGAGAGCTCCAGCGTTTAAGTGACACTCGTTGGGCATGTCGATTTTTAGCTCTGCGTAACATCATGGATAGACTGCCTGCCCTTAAGCGACTACTGCAAGAAATTGCCCGAGAACATCATGGTGAAAGATCTGTTCAGGCAAGAGGTCTGCTGGCACAGATAAATCTAGAATTTATTGTGCATCTTGTTACACTGCGTAAAGTGTTTGGAGAAACAAAACTTCTGTCTGATATGCTACAGTCTTCAACACTTGACATTTCAAAAGCTGTGGATTTAGTTGAAGCTTTAGTTCAGACATTAAAAGATTTCAGGCAGGAGTCATTTTTTGATCATGTGTGGGATGAAGTGTTGACTATTTTTGGGCAGTGTGATTCAACACCACCAGCTGCAAAACGCCAAAGAACACTAAGCTCTAAACTCAGCGAGCACTGTGTAATGACCACTGTTGGGCAGAGAGAGTCAGAAGATAAAGACGGGTTTCGTACAAACTTTTTCTACCCTGTCATTGATCTCATGCTCAGTGAGCTTGAAAGACGGTTTTCTAGGAGAAACTGTGATATGATGAACAGCGTCCATGCTCTAAATCCCCAAAAAGATGAATTCCTGAAAGAGACAGCTCTGTTTTCATTTGCTCAGTTATATGATTCAAGTATTGATGACCTGGGGCCTGAACTACATCAGTTCAGAAGGATTTTAGACAGAAAATTTCAGACTGGGATGCAGAGACCCACTAGTACAGTGGAGCTAGTACAGTTCATCGAGCCATATAAAGAGGTGTTTTTTGAGCTCTACAGACTCTGTAAAATAGCAGTTGCGATCCCAGTGACTACTGCATCTTGTGAACGGAGTTTTTCTACATTAAAGCTTGTGAAAACATACCTCAGATCCACCATGAACGATGACAGACTAAGCAATCTGGGTGTACTGAGCATCGAGTCGAGGAGGGCAAAGGCATTGAATCTTGACTTATTTGTTGATCGGTTTGCCAGAAACCATCAAAATCGCAGAATACAGTTGCTGTGATTACAAATACTGTCTGTAAAATGTTTCTTATTTTTCTCATTTGATTTTTTTAACCATTTTCTTTAGTTTCAATGGTTAATGTCTTGTATGTAAAATGTGACTCTGCTTGTCATGCTGGCTACCTGGCAGTTTTGGGGACAAAAGAGAGACTGGAATGCTAAAGCTTTCATTGTCTGACTTGTGTTGCTTCAGTGTTTCCACATCCTGCACAGGACTCTTGGTTTTAACACTCTGCTTGTCATGCTGGCTACCTGGCAGTTTTGGGGACAAAAGAGAGACTGGAGTGCTAAAGCTTTCATTTTCTGATTTCCGTTGTTGCTTCAGCGTTTCCACATCCTGCACAGGACTCTTGGTTTTAACACTCTGCTTGTCATGCTGGATACCTGGCAGTTTTGGGTACAAAAGAGACTGGAGTGCTAAAGCTTTCATTTTCTGACTTCTGTTGTTGCTTCAGCGTTTCCACATCCTGCACAGGACTCTTGGTTTTAACACTCTGCTTGTCATGCTGGATACCTGGCAGTTTTGGGGACAAAAGAGAGACTGGAGTGCTAAAGCTTTCATTTTCTGATTTCCGTTGTTGCTTCAGCGTTTCCACATCCTGCACAGGACTCTTGGTTTTAACACTCTGCTTGTCATGCTGGCTACCTGGCAGTTTTGGGTACAAAAGAGAGACTGGAGTGCTAAAGCTTTCATTGTCTGACTTGTGTTGCTTCAGCGTTTCCACATCCTGCACAGGACTCTTGGTTTTAACACTCTGCTTGTCATGCTGGATACTTGGCAGTTTTGGGGACAAAAGAGAGACTGGAGTGCTAAAGCTTTCATTTTCTGACTTCCGTTGTTGCTTCAGCATTTCCACATCCTGCACAGGACTCTTGGTTTTAACGCTCTGCTTGTCATGCTGGCTACCTGGCAGTTTTGGGGACAAAAGAGAGACTGGAGTGCTAAAGCTTTCATTTTCTGACTTCCGTTGTTGCTTCAGCGTTTCCACATCCTGCACAGGACTCTTGGTTTTAACACTCTGCTTGTCATGCTGGCTACCTGGCAGTTTTGGGTACAAAAGAGAGACTGGAGTGCTAAAGCTTTCATTTTCTGACTTCCGTTGTTGCTTCAGCGTTTCCACATCCTGCACAGGACTCTTGGTTTTAACACTCTGCTTGTCATGCTGGATACCTGGCAGTTTTGGGGACAAAAGAGAGACTGGAGTGCTAAAGCTTTCAGTTTCTGACTTCCGTTGTTGCTTCAGCGTTTCCACATCCTGTACAGGACTCTTGGTTTCAACACCCTGCTTGTCATGCTGGATACCTGGCAGTTTTGGGTACAAAAGAGAGACTGGAGTGCTAAAGCTGTCATTGTCTGACTTGTGTTGCTTCAGCGTTTCCACATCCTGCACAGGACTCTTGGTTTTAACACTCTGCTTGTCATGCTGGCTACCTGGCAGTTTTGGGTACAAAAGAGAGACTGGAGTGCTAAAGCTTTCATTTTCTGACTTCCGTTGTTGCTTCAGCGTTTCCGCATCCTGCACAGGACTCTGGAATTACCGCGGCTGCTGGCACCAGACTTGCCCTCCAATGGATCCTCGTTAAAGGATTTGAAGTGTACTCATTCCAATTACAGGGCCTCGAAAGAGTCCTGTATTGTTATTTATCGTCACTACCTCCCCGAGTCGGGAGTGTGTAATTTGCGCGCCTGCTGCCTTCCTTGGATGTGGTAGCCGTGTCTCAGGCTCCCTCTCCGGAATCGAACCCTGAAAAAAACATCAGTTTGAAGAAAAACTTCTTGAGTTCATTTGGTCTTTCCCAACATCAGATTTTAATCCAGGTGAGTTCAGATTATTTTTTAGTTTCTACAGGAAACTTTAACACAAACTCAAGAGCTTCATGAAGGAAACTCAACAGGAAGCTAAATAAATGACATTTACTGTCAAAACAGTGAACTCTGAGGACTGAAGGACTTCACTGAGACATGATATAGAAGCTGAGATGTTACAGCTAAAAGAAGCTGAGTTTGGAGAAACAGATTCAAAGAGATACAGAAAATGTGTAATAAAATAAAAGTAAAACTGAGTGAAGCAACAGTCTGCGTCAGCGTTCACACGATGAACCTTCAGGGTTTAGTTGAAGTGAAGGATTCAACAATGATGACTTTTGAACCTGTTGATTCTTTGACCCTCAGAGTTCAGACATGTCTGCTGGCAGCAACCTGAGGTCTGCGGATCAGTTCCTGTGCTCCATCTGTCTGGACCTGCTCACTGATCTGGTCAGCACACCATGTGGACACAACTTCTGTAAAACCTGCATCAGCCAACACTGGGACGGTAACGTTCTCTACAACTGTCCTCTGTGTAAAGAGCATTTCTCCACAAGGCCTCAGCTCAGAGTCAACACCTTCATCAAGGAGATGGTCGCTCAGTTCAGACATGAAGCTCAGCAGAAAACCAGCAGCAGCTCAGAGCAACAAGCTGCAGAACCAGGAGAAGTTCCCTGTGACGTGTGCTCTGGACCCAGACTGAAGGCCCTGAAGTCCTGCCTGGTGTGTCTGGCCTCCTACTGTCAGACTCACCTGGAGCCTCACCTGACAGCTTCACGTCAGAGCAGACACCAGCTGGTGGATCCTGTGGAGAACCTGGAGGACAGGATGTGTTTGAAGCACAATAAACCTCTGCAGCTGTTCTGTAAGACCGACCAGACATGTGTCTGCATGCTCTGCTCTGTTTTGGACCACAAGACTCATGAGCTTGTTCCTCTGAGAGAAGAATATGAAGGAAAGAAGTCAGAGCTGAGGAACAGAGGCTGAAGTTCAGCAGATGATCCAGAACAGACGGCTGAAGATCCAGGATTTCAGAGTCGGTGAAGACCAGTAAAGATGCTGCAGACAGAGTGAAAGCTGAAGGTCTTCAGGTCTTCACTGATCTGATGGACTCTGTTAAGAGGAACAAGAAGAGCTTCATGAAGGAGATCGAAGACAAACAGAAAGCTACAGAGAAACAGGCTGAAGACTTCATCAAACATCTGGAACAGGAGATCTCTGAGCTGACGAAGAGGAGCTCTGAGGTGAAGCAGCTCTCATGCTCTGAAGACCACCTCCTCCAGATCTTCAGGTCCCTGAAAGCTGCTCCACCCACCAAGAACTGGACCCAGGTCAGAGTCCATC
Organism: Garcialebias charrua; assembly: GCA_038048925.1. Taxonomy (NCBI): domain Eukaryota; kingdom Metazoa; phylum Chordata; class Actinopteri; order Cyprinodontiformes; family Rivulidae; genus Garcialebias; species Garcialebias charrua. Next base: position 8,082 of record JBBPBX010049070.1, read on the forward strand.
CTCCATCATATGAGGAGACTGTGGTGAGAGCTGTGGCTCAGCTGGAGCAAAACTTCAGGGAGAAGATGAAGAAGAAGCTGTCTGAGGCTGAGCTGAAGAGGGTCCAGAAGTCTGAGGTGGATCTGACTCTGGATCCTAAAACTGCACATCCTAAACTCCTCCTGTTTGAAGATGGAAAACAAGTTCACCGTGGTGATGTCATGAAGAACCTTCCAGACAACCCAGAGAGATGTTCTCAGTATGTTCTTGTTTTAGGGACTCTCAGATTTTACTTTGAGGTTCAGATTAAAGGAAAAACTCACTGGATGTTAGGAGTGACCAGAGAGTCCATCAACAGGAAGGGAACCATTAGACTGAATCCTGAAGTTGGTCTCTGGACTGTTGTGTTGTTTGATGGAAATGGGTACATAGCTCTTGCTGATGCTCCAGTCCAGAGCCATATAAAGTGAGAGTTCCGACACCCTTTGAACTCGCCGACAGGCGGTCAATCGTTCCAAACAACGGCTATGGAAACCTTGTGGAGCTGCGCCCTCTGGCGGCGACGGAGCGCTACTGCAGGCAGAGTCAGACTGTAACCAGAGCCATGGAACAAATCGCCCCCTCCATGACCCACGTGACTTCCGCATTCCATTCTTACAATGGAACTCTGTGGAAGTGTCGCAACTCTCACTTTATATGGCTCTGCTCCAGTCCATCTGAGTCTCCAGTCTAGTCCTAAGAAGGTGGGGGTGTTTGTGGATTATAAGGAGGGTCTGGTCTCCTTTTATGATGTTGATGCTGCAGCTCTGATCTTCTCCTTTATTGGCTGCTTCTTCTCTGAACGACTCTACCCAGTCTTCAGTCCTTGTCCAAATTATGGAGGTAAAAACTCAGCTCCTCTGATCATCTGTCCTGTGAATCAATCAGCCTAATGTTTCCTCTGAAGCTTCATGAACAAAGAATTAGAACTCAGTTCAGTTCACAGCTGGATTCATTTTATTTCTCTACATTTATTTAGCTTGTTTTAATTTTTATTATTATTTTTTCTTTAAAAAGTTCATCTTTTAGTTTAGAATAAATCTGAGCTCTATGTATATATATATTTCTCTCTTGAGTTTTACAATCAATCTGGTTCAGATGTTGTGGTTCGTCTGTACATTTTTCTGATAACAGCTGTAAATATCAAGTGTAGATAAATACATTTGTACAAAATAAAAGTTAAATAAAGTCAACAGAAGTTGTATCGTCATTAAAAACAGGGGGTTTGGTAATGAGGAGAAGAAGAGAGTTTACTCCAGGTACTCCGGTTCCCTCCCACAGACAAAAACAATTAAAAAACAAACATCCATGGGTTTTCTCCGGTTTCCTCCCACAGACAAAACAACAAACATGCATGGGTTCACTCCGGTTTCCTCCCACAGACAAAAAAAAAAAGCAAAAAAAAAAACAAGCAATAAGGCTGCAGAGTAACACACTGGCTGCTAACTGCTATAGAGAGAGCGCTCTCTCTAGCCAAGAGACTGAGGGGGACGCTTTTTTGTCACGGACCACATCCGGCGCTGACAGGATATGGTCTGTGAGCAGTCGTCCGGTTGATTTAAGAGCCCGTAAATAAGTTTTTTCGTTTTTACTGATAGATAATTAGTTATTAGCGGTACTGCATTTTAAATAAAAATAGCGCAAATCCGCTTATGAATTATAAAAGTTAGTCAATCCGCTATAACGCTGACAAATTGTTTAGGTCCGCTATAAGCGGATTAGCGCTCCCTAGCGGTCTGGCGCCCACCTTTGACTATGTATATATATATAATATATATATATATATTTCTCTCTTGAGTTTTACAATCAATCTGGTTCAGATGTTGTGGTTCGTCTGTACATTTTTCTGATTACAGCTGTAAGTATCAAGTGTGATAAATAGATTTGTACGAAATAAAAATTAAAGTCAACAGAAGTTGTTTCGTCATTAAAAACAGGGAGTTTGGTAAAGGGAGAAGAAGCCTCCCACCGACAAATAAATAAATAAAAATAAACATTTACTCCGGGTACTCCGGTTTCCTCCCACAGACAAAACAACAAACATGCATGGGTTTACTCCGGGTACTCAGGTTTCCTCCCACAGACAAAAATAAAAAAAGATAAACATGCATGGGTTTACTCCGGGTACTCCGGTTTCCTCACACAGACAAAACAACAAACATGCATGGGTTTACTCCAGGTACTACGGTTTCCTCCCACAGACAAAAAAAAATGCATGTTAGTCGGACTGTTAACTCTAAACTGTCCCTAGGTATGAGTGAGAGAGAATAGTGTTGTTTGTCTCCATGTGGCCCTGTGATGGACTTTAAACCTGTCCAGGGTGTGCCCTGCCTCTCGCACAGTGAGTGCTGGACCTAGACCAGTGTTGCCAGATTGGGCGGTTTACCGCCATTTGGGCGGTTTTCATTCTCTACTTTGTGGGTAAAAATAGCTTTGGGCGGGTGGAGATAATTTGGGCGGATTTGGGAGTCAGATCGGCGGTTTCTGAGTTAACCTATTAAATACATTTCAAACAATCATTCATCATTTCATAGCAAAGCTCCTCTGACCTTTCTCCATCACTGATTGCTATTGTCATCTGGGCGATCGTAACAGAGAACTGGTGAGGCAGTTTTAGTGGACACCTCGTTGAGTGGGCTGGCCTGTAGTGGAGGTACGTTGGAGCGGCCGCCATATTGGATGTGGCAGAACTGCCGGTCAACTGATAGAAGGAAACGGACTGAACTTCATAAAGCACCGTTCTACAAAGTGTTTTATGTTAGTGCCTGTCATTCACACGCACTAATATATTTGGAAAACAAACATGCACCAAAGACCATACCATGCCATTTTATTTATAAAGCACTTTAAACAGGAACAAGTCCACAAGACAACATTTGTAACTTTTAAAGTGATTATTAAAAATGTTTATTCCTTACATCAGGGTATCTGCGAGGTTGTAAAAGGTATTAAAAGGTAGTAAATGAAATTAACACAAATCTGGAACAATAAATCAGTGAAAATAGAATTAAAAAAAAAACAGCAATAAAAGAAGGCAACGGAAATAAAAATGCTACATACTAAAATACCAAAAGTAATAAAAGTTACACACTGAAAGCTTTTTTGAACAAGTGGGTCTTCAGTCTGGTTTTGAACAGTCAGATCAGAGACTTGACTTTAGAGAGCAGACGGAGCTGAAAGAAGCTGGTTTTGACAACAGAACTTATCTGTTTATCAAACTTTTAGTTGGAGTCAAGCTGCAATCCAAGATTTCTGACCACCGGGTTGAAGTGGGGGAGGGGAAAACCAACACTGTATTAGTATAATATATTATTAAGTATTAAGTATAATATAATAAATAAAGTTCAGTTGTTTTTGTCTTGAACTTTTTTGAATTTGTCATTATAGCCACATTTTCCTATTACATGATACAACAGCCAACAGCATGCCATACTAGTACCGTATTACCGGTACTACGGTACTCTGCTGCCATCAAGTACTGCTGTTTTTTTTTTTTTTTCGTCAGAATGAATGGAAACGGTCATATCTCGGTCAAAAAATGGTTTATAAATATGGGGAAAATCTATAAATATGTCACTTCAGCCTGTAAGTCGCAGGGCATGTAAATTATGCAAAAAAACGGCAACTTACAGGCTGAAAAATACAGTACCGTAGTTATTATTTTTCTCCCTCTCTTTTTGAATTGTGCATGTTTTTAGTGTTAAATTCTTTTAGTGAAACTGTTCTGTTTTCAAGTTGACAAGTTTTTTGTTTGCCATTAGAGATAGGTTGTGTGTGGGAACAATTAAATAACTTTTTGTCTTGGGTTAGATTTAAATAACAAATAGGTCAGTGCTTTTATTGAGGCAAGAACGAACTTGATGTATCCATAATTATTATAAAAGTACATTTACTGTACTACCAAAGTTTAGGAAGAAAATCACAGTAATCTATCACTTTACAATTAGTTGCTGTGATGGACCAAGCAGTCAAAGGATAAAGCCAGGTACAGGTTTAAATAAAAAAATAGTTGTTTTTATTTAACCCAAACAAAACTTGGGGTAAATATGAAAAAATGACAAAATTGGGCCCATAAAAGAGGTCAAAGTAACAGACTTCAACTCAGACTAACTCAAACAAACAGACCTCCTGAACTGAGACAAAGGGGAAACTTAAATACTGGCAGATCATGCCACCTACAAGACACAAAGGGGAGAACACACAAAAACCTAACTAACACTAACATAGAAAAATCCCATTCCCCCCCTCTGGATGATGAGTAGTGGTATGAACCAATTTGCAGTCTCAGCAGGCTTTGCTCCACCCCTTCTCCACCTCTCTGTTCTCCTGAAGGATTGGAGCAGCCAGCACTGGTAACTCAAAAACAAACAAAGGTTAAATTAAGCAAAACATAACAATGTAAACTAAAATGTGTGCACTTATTTCTAGAATACAGTGTGATGTGTTGCCTTCTAAACAAAACCAGTTATTCTGTAAATTAAATCCTAGACTTAAAGAAACCAAAATACAAGTGTGGTGAACCTATTGTGTGGTGAGTGTAAATGTTACCACATTTGTGTGGCTGTAACAGCAGCCATCACAGTGACGTAGACCTTGGGTCCTTCTCGCTCTAAAATGGGCGCTGCGCCAGGTTCTCCTCGCTCTTCCATGGGCACTGGAGATGTAGTCCTTGATCCTCCATCTTCCTCTTTTAGATGTCGTGAGACATCCGTGGAGGTGGGGGTATGTGAGGATGTCACCTGTTTATCGTCTGATTATCTTCTCAATTGTCCACAGGTGTCTTCCTCTGGTCTCATTAGTGACTAGTATCTAGTCCCTGTGACTTTCTCAGGAGGGGCAGTTGCAGTGGTGGGCCTCCAACCGCTTGGGAGCGCTAATGCGCTAATCCGCTTATAGCGTAGCTAAATAATCTGTTAGCTTTGCAGCTGATTAACTAACTTTTATAATTCATACGCGGATTTGCGCTTTTTATATTTAAAATGCAGTACCGCCAATAACTAATTATCTATCAGTAAAACCGAAAAAAACTTATTTACAGGCCCGGACGACTGCTAACAGACCATATCCTGTCAGCGTCGGATGTGGTCCGTGACAAAAAAGCGTCCCCTCAGTCTCTTTACTAGAGCGAGCGCTCTCAGTTAGCAGCCAGTGTGTTACTCTGCAGCCTTATTGCTTGTTTTCGAAGAGTCAGACAAAGAGTTTTTAACATGGAGGGTGAACTTATGGATGTTTCTCAGCGGCCTACGTGACGAGTCTGGATTTTCAAAAGTATTTTGCCACTGCCCTCTTCAAAATGGCGGCCGCGTCGACCACAGAAGACAAGGAATTTCCATGAAAACACGGTAAAAACAATTATTTGTGACTGGCCGTGGCAAAACCAGGAACAAGTCTCCCCTGGGTCATTTTGAGTTATTTACAGAATCTTAAAGTGTGGGTTCTAAGCTATCCGATGATGCCAAACACATGTCGCTCAAAAAAAAAATGAAGAAGATACAGCCATTTCAATGTTGGCAATCTGCAAATAAGATTAGGGAGAAAACAGGCTTCAAAGTTTTGGAAGAATGTCCCCATTCCAGAAGCATTACCTGGGGGTGTTAACAATTGCTGTTCATTTACATTAATTTGCGTTAACCCAACCCCCAGAACTGACTGTCAACACAGACTCACAGCCTAGGAAGGTGTGCAGAACTTCAGCTTTGCTGGCAAATAGGGGTATGAATCTCTGTGTCTGGAGAATTGATTTAATTCCGATTTTTGGTATCACGATTCGATTCAAAATCAATTTTTCGATTCAGAAACAATTTTTGATTCAAAAATGATTTTTCTATTAAAATGGTCATAAATTTAGTTTCAGCTTTGTAACTGACAAGCTGAAAAGAATAAACAACAATGTAAACAAATGGAGCATTTATTTAAAACAATAATTTTAAACTGATAATATTAAACAACAATGTAAACCAATGGAACATTTATTTGAAACAATAATTTTAAACTGAGAATAACAACAATGTAAACAAATGGAACATTTATTTAAAACAATAATTTTAAACTGAAAACATTAACAACAATGTAAACAAATAGAACATTTATTTAAAACAATAATTTTAAACTGAGAATATTAAACAACAATGTAAACCAATGGAACATTTATTTGAAACAATAATTTTAAACTGAGAATAACAACAATGTAAACAAATGGAACATTTATTTAAAACAATAATTTTAAACTGAAAACATTAACAACAATGTAAACAAATAGAACATTTATTTAAAACAATAATTGTAGGTTCTGTACTTTATCAAAGTTTTTGAATCATTTGATATTCATACCAAAAATACAAACAAATAATACAGGAATGCATTAAATGCTGTAACTTGAATTACCAGTACTGTATTAGGTTAGCTTAGTTGCCTGGATTCCTCTAAAACAATAAAATAAAAATATAGGAACAAATAATTCATCCATCCATCATCTTTAACCACTTCTTCCTTTAAGAGTCATGGGGCTCACTGGTGTCCATGTCCAGTCATCACTGTGCGAGAGGCGTGGGACACCTGGACAGGTCTCCAGTCCATCACATACAAATAATTCAAAATATACAGACAAAAACAGACTTCAGCCTACCAAAGTGTAGTAACCTTTAACTCAAGCATTATAAGAGGGGGACAATAATGCTGTCATTGCTGGTATCACTCAGCCCTCTGTGAATAGCAAACAACCATCAGGGTGCTAACGATCCATTGTTAGGCTGATGGTCCTCCATCATGTGAGCAGCTGGTTTCGGCTGTCATCAGCAAACTGGTTCATCCACTGTGAGAGGGTGTTAAGACTGAGCTGAATACCAGACTTAGCTTTTTTAGATTTTTGTACCTGGATTATTGAGCATGCATCAGGGTAAAATTAAACATGTTTAAAAATTGATTTTGGAGCATTTAGAATTGATTCTGAATCGCCAGGACTAAGAATCCAGAGTCTTTCTTTAAAAAATCTATTTTTTCCTACACTCCTACTGGCAAACTTCCTTTTGATCTTTAAAAAAACAACATTAATACAAAGAATTGTATTTTATGTTATTGTGACATGTTTTACACATTAATAATGTTAATTGTTTTGTTACAGCCCACCCCAAAAAATAAGGGTCACAACTACAGTAGTCAAGTCAAGTCAATTTTATTTATATAGCACAGTTAAAAGGGTCCCCGGTTCAAATCCCGGTCTGGGGGCCTTTCTGGGTGGAGTTTGCATGTTCTCTCCGTGCATGCGTGGGTTTTCTCCGGGTGCTCCGGTTTCCTCCCACAGTCCAAAAACATGCATGTAAGGCTGATTGGTAACTCTAAAATTGACCCTAGGTGTGAGTGAGACAGGTCCCTCTTGTAAATGAGTCCCCGTGGCTCAACGAGGCTAGCCTGTATAAATAAAGCTTGAATGAAAAAAAAAAACAGATAAACTGTTATCAAGGTGCTTCACACACACAACATAAAAGAGGTTTAAAAATTTAATGAACAGTATCACACACCAATGGTAAAAATTATGATATTAACAGCAGTAAAAGTATAATAAAAATGGTGTTAAAGGTAGGGGAGACCGGGTATAGTTGTAACATGGGGAGAGTTGTAACACCACCAGTTCCACCAATCAGGGATATGATAGGATTCACATGATCATTTCAGTGTTTACCCGCTTCCTCCACAATACCATATTGTCATTGTCAAGTCTGGAAACAGGTACATGCAGATACTAAGGAGAAAAAACTGATTTTGAGGTAAGAAAGTAAATTTTTTGACCATGACTATATTTTGTTTAGTACTTATACTGTTGCAGATAAAACCATATAACTTACATTAGATGAAAGTGTAATTTCTCAGGCAAAATGTGATGCATTTTCCTGTGCTAATTTCAAACCACTATGCTACTACAGCTAGCTAAACATGGCTGACAGGGTTGGGGTGGGTTGTGCACATTATTTAGGCCTTATATGGCATTATACTATATTTAGGCATTATAGGTCTACATGTTAAGGAAGATTGTTCTAGTAGAATAATTTACACACATGCACACACAAACAGTATACAGGTGGTCCCCGACTAAGTTGGAAAATGTATGCTAGCGCTACTACGAACCCATTTTTCAACACAAACATGGTTCATAAACATGCACAGAACTTTGTTTACAATAGCTAACACACTTTCATCTAAAAACACATTCCAGTGCTGTATTTTCTGTATGTTCTGTACAACTTTACTATTCGTTAGTCAGCTCGTAAGTCCGGAACGTTGTAAGTCGATGTGCTCGTAAGTCGGGGACCACCTGTATTTGAGTTATGGTCAGTCACAGAAAGAGAGAGAGACATTTTGTTCTTGTATTGTTCTTTTAATTCAGTAAACCTCTTTTTGAAGCATATCACATGGTGTGGCCTCTGTTTTTGCTTATTTTGTCTAATTGTTACAACTTACCCCAGCAAGTGTGGTTGTAACAAAGGACCACCATGTATTTGACATGAACTCATGAGGTCTGTGATATTCTTGCAGAGGTTTGAATTGGTGCCATTTGTAGTCAACAAATGTGGGTATTTTGTATAAAAGTTTGAAAACTCTAGCTCAAAAATTCTGTGAGTTAAAGGTGCTGGAGCAAAAAGTGTTACAACCATACCCGGTCTCCCCTACAGGACAGGAATGCACTTTATAAAGTTGATGACACTGGAAAAGTTTGTATAATAGCTGAAGATGTTGAGTAAATTCAGGAGATGCTTATGTTGCATCTAAGAAGGTTAGACAGGGGGAAAACAAAATAAAATAAGGCTTTACACACACCAAGCTCCTGCACAGACTTATTTTAGATGTCACAAAGGTGTTGGTGCTACATGACTTTTGTGTCATCAGGGCAGAAAGGCCTTATCTTTGCTGTAGGTCTTTTTTATTAAGCTTTTGTGGGCTGGTCGGTTTCCATCCATCCATCCATCCATCCATTCATCCAAATAATGTATTTCAAAGAAAGAAAGATTTCTTGTTTCACCAAATATATATTAACATGAAAAATAAATTCTAAAGATAACCTTACATAAAGATAAACAAAAACATTTTAGAGCAAAATTATCTGGGAAAAACAAGGCTATTTTAATTAAACACGCTGCTCCATTCAGCTTTTTTATCATGATGACAGCAGCTGACAGCAGCTGACAGCTGCGTGAGAACGGCTGATCCATCCGATGTTAACTGTACATTTTACCTTTTCAAACGGCCAGTTGAATCTGCATAATTGGTGCACCATTATCGTGCTTTAAATTTTAGTTTCTTTGCTGCGATTTGTAAAACCTAAGCCAATCCAACGCGTGTGATTGCGCGATGCGCTGCTGGACACAGACCATGGCTGCAGACACGGAGCCGAGTAGAGGCTCACTTTACCGCAGTGGCTGCGCGCATGGCGCGGTGATTACGCGTGTCTGCTTTGTCTAATGAAATAAAGATAGTGGATGGATGGATGGACGTATGGATGGATGTATTATGTAGGATGGAAACTGATTTGCTTGCGCACGCAGTAAAGGCTTCTTTTTTTTTCCCCTCGGGTCGGTCGAAAAACAGCTGACCGCTCTGACGCTTTGATCGGCTTTATTTTATTATTTTCCTTGTTCCTTGTGTCCACTGGGTGATCTATAGATGTTAAGTAGCCATGTGCTTCTTTCAAAGCTGCACGTTATTGGCCGAAGAGCTCTGATACCAGCCAAACAAGTCCCGCATGTTAATCAGCTGTGAGGGTCCCCGCCCCCCAGTACGCAAATCACTGCGGCTTGGTTTTACTCTGAAAACAAACTTAATTCTAACACAAAGTTTAACAGTTTAAACACTTATAAAGTGTTTTTTAAAGCATGGGATGGTTTCTTCACAACTTCAACTGGTACATTTTGCAAAAAAACGATTTTCACTAATTTCTCAGAAGTTGAAGGTTTATTGATTTTTTCTCAGTTAGAGCTGTGCCGACTTGTTCCTACATTTCTCGTGGCTGGCCACATTTATTTGCTGAGAAAAAATATATTTCTTATCCGACTTTATAGCACAAGGTTTTTCTGAGCTTAACCGGTTCAAATGGTCAAATCTGTTGGATTAAAAAAATTATTTCGCCATTTGTCCTCTTCAAAATGGCGGCCGCCATTTTGAAGAGGACAAATGGCGAAATAATTTTTTTTGACCATTTGAACCAGTTAAGCTCAGAAAAACCTTGTGCTATAGCACAAGGTTTTTCTGAGCTTAACCGGTTCAAATGGTCAAATCTGCTGGATTAAAAAAATTATTTCGCCAGTTGCCCTCTTCAAAATGGCAGTTAGCGTGTTAGCATTAGCATCCGCTAGCATTGGTGATACATAAGTGCTTTTGAAATTGTGGACCTAAATAAATCAATAAGTGCTTTAGAAATAGCGGAACTAATTTTTGGATTAGCGCTGCCCAGCACTGCGCAGTTGGTTTCCTGACTTCACATGAGGAGGAGCTGGTTTCCTGAGGCTGCAGTGGCAAGTCCTTGCACATGACGTTAATTGAGCATTGTCCTTCCATGGTGTCATAATCTGCTGGTCTGCTCCACCTGCTCTGCCACGGGCTCCTGCTTTGTCTGCACCGAGGGCCTCCCTCGGGGGCCTGGTAAGTTTTTGCTGTTCCACCAGCAATTCATCCTCTGTGATGTTAGTGCAGTTCACTAATTGTCATTTTTGTCTCTCCAAGCCATCTGGTCCTCCTGCTTTTGGGTCCACCCTTCCACGCCGGCCGGTCCAGATTCTAGCTAGAACCGGCCCTGGAGTTCCAGCGAATCCAGCTTCTGCCCGGATCCTGACAGAGAGTGGGTGTTCTGTTTTTTATTCTGCTCTGCTGGTCCTCCAGGCTGGCACATCTTTCTGTCTAAAAGGAGCCTACTGCCTTGTGGATGGTTGACCGCCAGACTTTGCGGTCAGCAGCTAGCCTGGACCAGTTTTGTGGGTTGATATGGTCGATTTATCACATTATTACTATAGTATATTATTATTATTGCATGTGTAATGTTTATAAAGCATAAAATAACAAACAAAACACTTTACTTTAGTATATATCCAATAGGAGGCTCGTAGCTATTTGCTTAGTTAAATCCAGGTGGTGATTTGTTTTGGCCAGGCAGAGTATTTTTCCAACCAAAATACATGATAACAATAGAAGAGTTTGTACAACAAGAAACTTAAGTTATTGAGGGTACAATTTCAAAAGCATATTAGGCATTCTACATTACTACAGTACTTACTGTAACTAAGTTCTAGTACTTACTAGAAAAAGTACTGAGTTTCTACATCACTTTCACTCTTGACAATTCAGTGAAATGGAAAGCAGGAGACTTTTAATTTAAAAAAAAAAAAATTAATAAAAAAGAAGCTTTTTTAGAGTGGCCAAACTAGCAAATGATAAAAAGAAACAAAAATAAATAAATATTAAGAAAACTGAAGCAGTAAATTTTTTTTATATGTAATGATATTAATTTGTCTAGTTGTTTGTGGGATTGAAACCATGTCTTTTTAAATCTAATGGGATAATATGTTGCTAAGTGAAAATAAAAAGCATGCTGGAAAAAGCACAAACTGAGAGAAGAGAATTATTATGATACTGCATTAACCTTTTGAAGGGGAACTGATTAATGACAGACACTCACTGACCTCTTTTCACAGATTGAACAATGTGTACTATCAAACAACATCTGGCTGTGCTCCTTTTACAAAGATGCTTTTAAGTTACCGTGGCAACCTGAAAGTGTGAAGAGCAGTGTTAAAACTTTATAAACGACAATTTGATCAATTAACAAAATGGGAAAAATATATATTTTTGCGCTCACACAAGATTCTAATGTAGAGCTTTAGGCTCACATGGAGAAGGAGAACATTTTCATTACGTATACATAAATGATAAAGTCTTCTACAACTTGTACTTTGAGTGTATACACACTCAAATACGAGTGCTTTATAACCTACAGCTAAAAAACAAAAATTTCTACACCCTTCTTGTTTTACTTTGTTTAGTTAGCGGGAGTGCCACACAAGATTAACCTTGCAACCTTTGCCGTGACCTCATGGTTTTGTTTTGTTTTGTTTGGATTTTGGTCTTTTGTTTTTTTGAATTGATGTCATGTTTTATTGATATTTACTCTCTGGGTTGGTCTTGCTTATGTCCATGGCTTTTGACAAACCTGCTCTACATTTTGTGTTCTGTATTTTTCTCAGCTTGACTTCCTGTGACTTTACGTTGAACCTGTTTCCATTTATCATTTCTGATGATTTTGATTTTTATACAAAATGTTGAATTTAATAACCAATGATAAGAAAAACAAGCAGTATCCACAATATTCCTACGCCCCATGATGCCTTGCGCGAATTATGGGAACGACTTCCGCCGGAAGTGAGAGCAGCAGTTAAAGCCCAGTCTACTGGCTGTATTTATCACGTTTGTTTTTTTGTTTTGTTTATTTCTAATTAATTACAATGGTTACTTCGTGTTGGGTCAGTGGGTGTTCCTGTCGGGTAGACGTTTGTTCAAAGCGCAGTTTTCACTTCATCCCAAAAATAAGTAAACGTGAAGGATTTATCTCCATCGGAGGAGCTGACAGCTGCCCCTCCTCTGCTCGGATCTGCTCTCGAAGACGTCGTGTTCAGATCACGTTTTCTCCGGTAAACAAAATATTCTACATAAATCATTTTGTGAAACAATTTCAGAACAATGTGAGAGTATAATTTTCTCTGTGTTGGAGCTGTTGTTGTTTTTTCTTCATGATTTAGCATTGTCTACTAGCTGTGGTTAGCTTAGCATGTAGCGTTAGCATCTGTTAAAGTATTTACTAAACAAATCTGTGGACAAATAATATAACACATGTGTGTGTAATACATTTGCAGTACATACATATGCTGTGTGTATGTGTATACTGTATGCACACTATATATATACATACATACATACATACTGTAGTACTGTTTTGATTGTAGGTCCCTGTTACTCTCATGTGAATAAAGCAGTGGGATGCTGTTTGTACAGAAAATATTCCATAACACAAGTTCATCTTTTGGTTATTACTACATTTGTTCTATTGAAATATTTATTTTTTCAGGAAGGCCTGCACACAAGTCACAGACTGGTCTCCCACGCTGAAGTTGACAGACACACTTACTCTGAGACGCAGGAGCAGAAGAACAAGTAATGACACAAGCACCTGGCACAATAATTCAAAAATATTAAAGTAAATCTAAGATAAAATTACTGAAATCAATATAAAATTGAACATTACAGTATATCTTTGTGAATGAGTAAAAAATGTAGGAGCAACTGTATTTATTCTTTCTACTTTGAGTAGCAAACTTGGTCTTATTTTAGACTTTGTGATGCAAACATGACAGTTTTATTCTTTTTTTAAGGTACAGACGAGTGAAGGGCCAAGTTCCATCGTCTTGGATTCCGGAGGGGTTTGCTGCTTGCTCCAGTCGTCCAGTGGTCGTCCAGTGGTCGTCCAGTGGTCGTCCAGTGGTCCCACATGATGAGGAATCTGTTCCAGTTTGTTTAAAATCAGAAACTGCCCATCATTTCTTGTTGAGTGTATTTGACCTGGTATTTATTCTGGTATTTATTCTGCAGCCAATCATTTTCATTAAAAGACATCAAATCACCCACAGTTCTCATATTGTATTCAGTTTCAAATGTTTTTAGTTTATTCATTCATTCATTCAACCTTTATTTATACAGGCTTGCCTCGTTGAGCCACGGGGACTCATTTACAAGAGGGACCTGTCTCACTCACACCCAGGGTCAATTTAGAGTTACCAATCAGCCTAAAATTTATAATTATAGCTTTTATTCTTATCAATCTCCTCCTGGAGGAGGAACCACAGCAACGTGCATGTTTTTAAGTTTTGTACTTGTCAATAAAAAACTAAACTGGTAAGTTGCCAAAAAAACAATCACATCTAGTTTTTTTATTTGCAGTAGAACTTCTCATTAGACATTAAACAACGTATCTTATTGAAATAAAGAAGGTGAAACACAGCAACACCAAATGTACTTCAAACGCAGATTTATTTATAGAAATTATATTTTCACTCATTTGTTGCTGTGGTACATAACTGCACACAAACTTCTGGACCAACTGGAGTGTCATCCATCCCTGGACCAACTGGAGCGTCATCCATCCCTGGACCAACTGGAGCGTCATCCATCCCTGGACCAACTGGAGCGTCATCCATCCATCCCTGGAACTCACCTTATGCAGAAATATAACAGAAAGGAGGAAAAGAAAAGTACAGTATACAAACATTAGGGTTCATTTATGAACACACACAAACACACACACACCTAGATTATATATATATATATAACTAAACACACACACACATAGATTATATATATAAATAAACGCACACACACACGCACACCTAGATTATATATATATATATAAATAAACACACACAAACACACCTAGATTATATATAAAAGAAACCCACGCACACACACACACCTATATTATATATATATATAAACACACACGCCTATATTATATATAAACACACATCTATATATATATATATAAATAAGCACACACACCTATATTATATATATATATATAAATAAACACAACACACACCTATATTATATATACAGTATAAATAAATATACACAGACAGCATACATACAGTATATAGGTGCGTGTGTTTATTTGCCAGTTATGCACGAAAATATTAGTATCATTTAATCACTGACTACATAAAATCATAAAACTAAAAGCTGTCTCAATCATACCTGGTGTTCTCGATCCTCTGGAGGATACAGAGTCTTTTTTCAGGTGGTTTCTCGTAGCCCAGCCACAAAGAAGGATGCAGGTTTTTGTTTTCGGAGCCTGTTCAACACACACTAGTTGCAGCCACAAATTCAGCTTCGTCTGATTATTCTTACAGCCACGAACAGCGCAACAGGTACCAGAGCTCCACAAGACATCTTCGTGACAATATTAGCTCAAAATAACAGAAAACAGAACTTTAACAGAACTTCAACGACGCGCACAGATAAACAAGTAAACAACGAGGAGCCAATGCAGAAATTCTACTTCCGGGGTCAAACGGAAGTAAGTCCCATAATCGCAAATACAGTGCCACCTTCAGGAATATTGTGGATACCTATTTCCTTCACTGCTAAAGGATTTGAATAGTGAATGCTCTGAGTTTTCAAGATTAGTGTTTTTCTGGACTGTGTACAAAAAATGCATGTAAACAATGTTTTTGGTGCAAGATATTCAAGAAGTTAGGAGTCACAGTGTATAAAAACAGAGATTGTGTTTTTTACTATTTGCTTGTAAGACAAGCAAAGAGGTGCCTTGGACTTTTAAGACACCACAGAATGACTGATCTTGACAAGTAGATGAAGCAGGTCTATCGACTGTCAGGTACAAAGAAGGAGCCAGGGATGTGGCCAGTGGCTGCCTTAGCCAGTAATCTTCGACCACCCCAATCATTTCAGGAAACTATAATTTAAAGTAATATAAAAACTAGAACGCATAGTTTACTCAAATGATAGGGATGGTCAGTTTACATAATCCAGCTTGGATTTTGTTTTGGCAACTCAAATTCAATTTCTCAATTTTCAAAAGGAAACATTATTACAACTGGATGTACAGAGACATCAAAATGGGTGTTGGTGCCACACTGTTCACAACATGCATGGAGGAACATATGGACAGATGGACAGAGGGTATTTACAATCCCATCTCTGTGCTCCGCGACAGGGGACAAAAAGCTGGACTTGACCAAAAACAATCAGAACATCTTGACTAAAATATTTCACAAACATCAGGCCAATTGAGGAAAATAAACTAAAAATGACATTCATACAAATCTATGTTTGGCATTAAGAGTAGCAACTTCTCTTCACTGTGGCTTTATCACTCACTTTAATCATGAAAGGGATGGTAACAGTTTAATTTCAAGAGTTAAAAAATAGGATTGTTGTTTTGTTTTTTTGTTTTTTGCCTAGCTATTCTTCGTATTTTGGCTGTTCCCTTTTCAGGGGAAGCCAAAGCAATTCCTTTGCAAATCCCAGCACCATACATGGTCTTTGTTAATAGGGCAGTTTCAGATCCCCATGTTTGTTTTGGTACTGAGAACTTCTAAAAATTCATGAATTGTTTAACTAATGAGTTTTTTGTTTAGCACAAATTAAACCTGGTTGTTGGCCTGGTTTGAAAAAAGCAAAACTTACAAAGTACATATCTACAGTAGGTTTTACACTACTGCTTGTGTAAAACCCATGAAGGACAGGTTAGGACACAATAACCACAAACTCCTGGCACATTCTCTGGACTCATTCTGAGAATAACATTTTTGCTGCTCAATTTTAAACATTTCCCTGACTTTAGTTTATATATCCATCCATCCATTTTCTTCCGCTTATCCGGAGTCGGGTCGCGGGGGTAGCAGCCTAAGTAGGGAGGCCCAGACTTCCCTCTCCCCAGCCACTTGGAGCAGCTCCTCTGGGGGAATCCCAAGGCGTTCCCAGGCCAGCCGAGAAACATAGTCCCTCCAGCGTGTCCTGGGTCTTCCTCTGGGTCTCCTCCCGGTGGGACATGCCCGGAACACCTCACCAGGGAGGCGTCCAGGAGGCATCCTAACCAGATGCCCGAGCCACCTCAACTGGCTCCTCTCGATGTGGAGAAGCAGCGGCTCTACTCCGAGTCCCTCCCGGATGACTGAGCTTCTCACCCTATCTCTAAGGGAGAGTCCAGACACCCTGCGGAGAAAACTCATTTCAGCCGCTTGTATCCGAGATCTCGTTCTTTCGGTCATAACCCAAAGCTCATGACCATAGATGAGGGTGGGAACGTAGATCGATCGGTAAATTGAGAGCTTTGCCTTTTGACTCAGCTCTCTCTTCACCACGACAGACCGGTACAGCACCCGCTTCACTGCGGACGCTGCACCTATCCGCCTATCGATCTCACGCTCCAGTTTTCCCTCATTCGTGAACAAGACCCCGAGATACTTAAACTCCTCCACTTGGGGCAGGACCTCCTCCCCGACCCGGAGAAGGCATGCTACCCTTTTCCGGCTCAAGACCATGGCCTCGGATTTGGAGGAACTGATCCTCATCCCGGCCGCATCACATTCAGCTGCAAACCGCTCCAGCGAAAGCTGTAGATCACGATCTGATGAAGCCAATAGGACCACATCATCTGCAAAAAACAGAGAAGCGATTCTAAGGCCACCAAAACGGATCCTCTCAACACCTTGGCTGCGCCTAGAAATTCTGTCCATAAAAGTTATGAACAGAATCGGTGACAAAGGGCAACCTTGGCGGAGTCCAACTCTCACCGGAAACGAGCCTGACTTACTACCAGCGATGCGGACCATGCTCTGACACCGGTCGTACAGGGA